>JAFEMH010003112.1:0-288658 GCA_022495995.1 Adenophora triphylla var. japonica | reverse complement strand
AACTCACTTAAAGGTACAAAGCTGATTAAGAATCGAGCTTGTTGAAGTGAAGTTGACTAAGAGTCGAACTCACTTAAAGGTACAAAGCTAATTAAGAATCGAGCTTATTGCATAGAGTGTAGTACAACGTTTGGTCGAATAGAACTTGTAATTTCATTGAAGTAAAGCATGCTTACATAGAAAACTAGAACTTAGGACAAACTTTGAGCTTGGAATTTGGAAACTAGAAGTAATATCTGATGAGGTGAGTGGCGTGCCAAGGATGCTTCAACTCTTCTCCCCCAGGATGAGCTATCATGTAAGTTCCTTCCTTGACGACTCGAGTGATTATGTAAGGACCTTCCCAGTTGGGAGACAGTTTATTTTGCTGAGTTCTCCTTCCCGTTGCTTCAATCTTTCTCAACACGTGGTCTCCTACTTGGAATGATCTTGCCTTGACCTTCTTGTCGTGGTAACTTTTAGTTCGCTGCTTGTAGTTGACCATTCGAAGGTAAGCTGTATCTCGCTTCTCGTCGACTAGATCCAAGTCGATCAATCTGTTGATGTCATTCTGCTCCTGATTGAAAAAAGTCACTCTAGCAGTGGGAAATCTGAGCTCAGCAGGTGCCATGGCCTCTGATCCATATGTAAGAGCAAATGGGGTTTCCCCCGTAGGCCCCCGAGTGGTTGTGCGAACTGCCCAAAGAGCAAGGGGGAGTTCATCCAACCGGCTGTTGCGTCGACCTACGAGACTGTCTTGAGTGCAGACAGAACCAGTTTAGTCGCTGCTTCAGCTTGCCCATTTCCTTGAGGATAGGCGAGGCAGAAGATTGCCAATGCTTGATCCCTACCCGATTCATCTACGCTTCCAAGGCTCTAGAGCTTGCAGTCCGTTGTACGATATTATGGCTCGAGGAAAACCAAACCGACACCAAATGAAGTCGTGAATGAAGTTGATTGCATTCTCCTCTGTGATGCGAGCTAATGGTTTGGCCTCAACCCATTTAGTGAAGTAATCTATGGCAACGATCACATACTTGCAGTTTCCCCGGGCGGGAGGGAAGGGTCCAATCAAGTCGACACCCCACATGTCAAATGGCCAAGTTGCAATTACTGGAGTCTGCTCGGTGGTAGGCATATGAGGTAAGTTGGCAAACCTTTGGCATTGATCACATTGTTGAACAAAGTTATGAGTATCAGCTCTCATATGCGGCCAGTAGTACCCCAAAGTGATTAACTTGTCTGCAAGAGTTCTGGCCCCCGGGTGTCCGCCACAAATCCCACTGTGTACTTCATGTATCAATAGGGCGACCTCTTGAGGGTGGATGCACTTTAGCAATGGTCGAGTGTAGGATCTTCTGAACAGATTGCCTCCTTGAATGACGTATCTCGGAGCTTTCTTTTTGATTGCTCGAGCTTTCTTCTCGTCATCAGGCAGCTCGCCACTTTCTATGTACGCCTTCATTTCTTCGATCCAACACTTCTCATAAGCCCAGTTTCTTGAAGTGTCCTCTACACACTGAATTTTTATTCTCTCATAAGCCGGATTTTCGAGGAAAGAGATGGGCTCTTCATGTGGCTCATCTGAAGTGGCTAATTTCGAGAGGAGGTCGGCTAGCTCGTTGTCTTCCCTTCCAATCCTCTTTTGAAATCTCCCAAAATTCCAAATCCTTTATCGCCTCCTTCACGAGGTCGCACATTTGATCATAGCTGAACTAAGCACTTCGTACTCGCCTTTGACTTGGTTGACTATCAGTTGGGAATCACAATAAGCCATGATTTTAGTATCTCCAAAACACTTGGCGTATTCTATGGCTGCTATCAAGGCTTCGTATTCAGCTTGATTGTTGGAAGCATCGAACTTGAACCTTAGTGACTCCTCATACACCGTCCCGAGTTTTGGTTCAATTAGCACTATCCCAGCTCCACTCTGCTATTCTTGGTCGCTGATCCATCTGAATAGACCTTCCAACAATCATCGGGTAGACTGATGTCGACCTGAGACTCCGGCTCTTTCCCTTTAGTTTTCTCTTTCGGAGCTCGGCCGTTCGCCTGCCGTCTTCCTTGGTGAACGTAAGCTCGACCAAGAAATCTGCTAGAGCTTGAGCCTTCAGCGCCTTTCGAGGTCTATACTCAATGTCAAATTCAGTAAGGGAAATTGACCAATTGAGCAATCGACCTGAACTTTCCGGCTTGTGTAATATTTTTCTCAAGGGTGCATTAGTCAGTACTACGATCGGGTGAGCCAAGAAATAAGCTCGCAGCTTCCTTGAAGCTACGACTAGAGCATAGGCGACCTTCTCAGCATTGTAATACCTGCTCTCCACATCTGATAAGGCTTTGCTGATGTAGTATACTGGCTTTTGAAGCCCTTCCTCTTCTCTAATCAAGACCGCTGCAACTGACTTGTCTCCCACAGACAGATACACAAACAAGGTCTCGCCATTGGTCG
Organism: Adenophora triphylla var. japonica; assembly: GCA_022495995.1. Taxonomy (NCBI): domain Eukaryota; kingdom Viridiplantae; phylum Streptophyta; class Magnoliopsida; order Asterales; family Campanulaceae; genus Adenophora; species Adenophora triphylla. The sequence goes on along the minus strand of JAFEMH010003112.1, from coordinate 286,227 downwards.
GGCTGCTCAATAGTGGAGGAGTAGCAAGGTATTCTTTGAGTTGTTGGAACGACGAATGACATTCGGCCGTCCACTCAAAGTTTTTTGTCCCCCTCAATGATTTGAAGAAGGGGAGAGACCTTTCAGCCGACTTGGATATAAAGCGACCTAGGGCTGCCACCCTGCCATTGAGTCGCTGCATCTCTTTTATACTTGTAGGCTCCTTCATCTCGACTAGAGCCTTGATCTTTTCCGGGTTGGCCTCTATACCTCTCTGGGACACCATGAATCCAAGAAACTTTCCAGCTGCTACTCCAAAAACACACTTGCTGGGGTTGAGTTTCATGTCGTTTGCTCGCAGATTGGCGAATGTTTCTTTTAAGTCGACTACGTGACGTCCAGTCTTAGTTTTAATGACCATATCGTCGACGTAAGCCTCCATATTTCGGCCAATTTGGGAGGCAAAGACTTTGTTCACCCATTCTTGATAAGTCGCCCCTGCATTCTTCAATCCAAACGGCATCATGTTGTAGCAGTAGATTCCTCCTTGCTGAAATGTCGTCTTTACTATGTCGTCCTCATGCATCTTAATTGGTGGTACCACGAGTAAGCGTCGAGGAAACCGAGGGTGGAGTGACTGTAAATAGAATCAACTAGTTTGTCGATTCTTGGAAGAGGGTAGTGTCCTTCGGGCAAGTGTGCGAGATTTAGAGTGGTGAAGTCGACACACATCCGCCATTTTGCCATTTGATTTCTTCACCATGACCACATTGGCCAACCACGTTGTGTGAGTGGCCTCCTTGATTATCCCCGCAGCTTAAAAGTTTTTGTACCTCGCTTTGATGGCTTCCTCCTTGTCGCGAGCAAAACTTCTCAACTTTTGGGGTCTAGGTTTTATGGTCGGGTTAACTTCAAGTCTGTGAACGGCGACCTCTTCCTTGATTCCCCTCATGTCTTCTACTCTCCATGCGAAGACATCATTACTTTCCTTGAGTAGCTCAATGATTTCTGCTCTCTCCTCAACAGATAGCTGCTTTCTAATTTGAACTTTTTGATCGGGGTAGGAAGGGTTAGTGATTACTGACTCTAGCTCATCCACAGCCTCTAACTCTGGACCATCTCTGAACTGCAGGGTTTCAATGATGATTTCTCTGACCCTTTGTCTTTCCTCGGACCCCAGGTGTGGAGCTTCTTCCGCTATCATATCATCCGGCTTATTTGCAACCTCGGTGGTGGTGGTGGTGGCCCCAGAGTTATTATCGATCTGGAGGCAGAGGTCGCCTGACGGGGACTTGGGTCGACCATAACTACATCTCGGATCGACTCCGCGGTTTCAGCCAAAGAGTGACGTGTCGACTCAATCATGACCTCGTCATTTGAGCGATAGGTCGACTCCTCCACATTGGTGATTGTTGACAGTCGAGTAGTTTTGGTGACTGACTGGGACAGCTTCAAGTAACCATCTGCAGTCTCAATTTCTAACTCTCTCTTCTTTCTTTCCCGAAGAACATGGTCCAGATAGACTCGAGCTGTGCCTTGTACGCAGCCTACCCCAGCAGGTGTGGGGAACTTGACTCGCTGATGAGGTATTGATGCCACCATTCCAAGTGCGACCTGGCCAGGAATACCAAGGATAGCAGCATAGTCACTGTTCACATCTATCACAATAAATTGTACCTTTGATACGACCCTGTAAGGGTGATGGCCTAGGTCGACGTCGAGCTCTATCTAGCCTTTAGCATCGACTCGATGGTTGGTGAAGCCCTCCAACCTGCCGTCATATCTCTCAAGCTGCTCGTCATTAAGACCCATCTCTTTGAAAGTCTTGTAGAACAAAATATCCTTACAGGCCCCCGTGTCGACTAAGAGTCTGCTCGTCGTACATCCGTCTATGAGACCTGGGATGACGAGAACTTGCTCCCTAGCCGCCATATTGGTTGCCAACTCATGGGGGTAAAAGCTGATCACCTCATCTCTGACATCTCTCCTTGGAGGCACATGTGGGGCTTTACTGAGTTGAAAGATCTTGTGCTTGATGGCAGTGTTACTTGCTTGCTCTGTAATGACCCCCAGATTCAATCTAGGTTGCCTCGGTCCCTGTTGTCCACCTGCAGGCTGCTCGCCTCCACCAGTTTGAGGCCTCTTCACATATGCGTCGAGTCTTCCCTGCTCGACCATTCTTTGGATAATGCGCTTCAAGCCTAAACAATCCTCCGTGAGATGACCTGTGTCCTTGTGGTAATCACAGTATTTGCTGTTGTCCCTTCTGAACTTGTTGCCTGGGTTCATTGGGGCAGGTGGAGCCAACTCGACTGCATTCAGGATTTCAGTTCGACTCACCGTCAGGGGAGTGAAAGTCTCGGGCACCTTCTCTGTCGCCCTTGTCCTGTTCTTGCCATTTTTATTGTTTCCTCCATTCTCGTTGGAGTCCTTCTTGTCATCAGCGACCTCAGTCTTGGGGCCTTTTCCATTCTTCTTTTCTTTTCTCTCCTCGGCTAGCGTGACATTGTATACCTTTTCGAACAACTCCTGTCGAGTTGTGACTGTACGAACTGTGAGTTCATAATCCATGTCTGCCGAGGAAATACCATTCCTGAAGCAGTTGATAACTTCCCTGTCAGTGAGATCTTCCTCGATCTTATCCACCATCTCCTTGAACTTGGTGAAGTAGCTCATTGAGCTTTCATTTTTAGCTTGCACCAAGTTGCTTAGATCAGTAACCGTCACTTTTCGAGCTCCGGCGGTCGAAGCGATCTAGGAATTTTGTTCTTAAACACGTCCAGTGGTGATGCTACCGGCCAAACCATTGAACCATGTCAAGGCTGCCCCTGTGAGTGTGCTTATGAGGGCTTTGCACATATTGTCGTCCTCATTGGTGACAAAACACATTGTGGCTTCCAGGTGTGCTATGTGATTCTTGGCATTGGTTGCCCCTGAGTACTTTTCCAATAGGGGCAATCTGAAACTAGGAGGAGGTCGACTGTCTCTCATCTCCTTGTATAGAGGTCGAAGAGCAAAGTCAACTCGTTCAACCTTTCCAGTATCCTTTTTCTTCTCTTCCTCCCATTGTTCGACCTTTCTCTTCCATTGGAGCCACTCCACAGCATCGGAGTCTGTCCTCTCCAAATAGGGGGAACGGCATTCGACCTTTGGCCCTCGCTTACGGGTGGAGTCATTTGTCTCCTTCTCCTGTCTCTGGGAAGGAGCTCCTTCCGATCGAACCGGAGATCTTTGCCTGTCATTCCTTTGTGGCGACTGCGCCTATCATCTCACAGTAGGCGACCTGCGCCTATTCCCCCCAAGTGGCGACCTGCGCCTCTCGTCTCTTATAGGCGACCTACGCCCGCTCCTGTCCCTATGGGATCCTGATCTTTGTGTCCGGGCAGGGAAACACGTCTGTTTCTATTGGCGGTTAAGTGTGTCCTCAAATCGATTGAGCCTCCTGCTTCCCTATTCTGGTGAGGCTAGCCCTTAAGTCATTACTCGGAACATGGACGGGCGATTGAGGTCGGACTACCATCCTTTGATCGGCATTTTGACCCACACCCCTCATTGGGCCTAACACTCCTGGCTGCACCTTTGCTGTTTGAGGTTTGAGAGGGAGCCACCCTCTACGATCTTATATCCGCCTTCTCGGCCTCCTCTATTGCCAATAGCTCGGCCAAAATCCGGGCTCGCTCCAATAACATTTCCTTCCTTGCTCAATGGGTTGGATGAGGACCCGCCTATTTCCAACATTCACTGAGCAGATTGGACGCTAGGGGAGGTGGAGCTCCTTGTCCCTCCATGTGTCTTTTCCCCGCTTCTCGTATCTCGGCAATCCCCTGCCATCAACAACACTGGTAGAGCGTGTTGCTCTACCATGAGGGCGATTTGGTGGGGAGGAGGCAGATTTGCATTTTCAGCATTGGTGTTGAGATTTCCAGCGTTCGTATTGTTGTTATTGTTCACTTCTTCGAACTCTTCAGAAGCGTCTGCGACATGCCCGTCTGGAGTCACCATTGTTGTAGGTTGATGAAGTTTTCGAGGTCAAGCTAAAGCACGATTCCCTAAGAATGGAACCAAACCGATGCCGGGAATTGTGCTTATCGGAATCCTCCACGTGGCGGGACCAATCACCTGGCTACTTGACACGAAATCGAACCCACGACTAGCCGGATGTGTCTCGGCGAAGACGCTCGGCGTGAGTAAGATAACAGTGTATATAGCTCAAAATGTATTGAATAATGAATTCAGATAACAAAATGACAGTTACCTTTCACCGTTTGGTAGTGATGAAGTATTTATAGGCAATAGTGGTGTACTTTTGGGGAGGCGACATGTGCTCCGTGATTGTAGCGGCGGTTATTGGTCATGGGAACGTGTCTATAACGGCCCCTGATTTGTAGGGATGTGATTATGAGAATTGTTCAACCAAATACGCCGACAAGTGTCAGGTCGTCACTTGTTGTTTAGGTCGAGGTCGCCATTTGAGGGATGGTCGACCTGACTGACGGGTAGAGCATGGATCGTACCCGTATTGGGGCTTGGATAGGAAGTCGGACTAAGTTAGGTCGGGACCTGATGGGTCGGACGTTGGGCTTAGTTGACTGATATGTGAGATGGGTTGTGGGCCTTGCATTGATTGGGTCCGGCCCCCTTGATAGGCTGGGGCAATAGTTACTTTGAGGATTGGACTTTGCTTGCTTGGCCCAACTCGACACTTTTGGTATGGTCAGGGACAATTAGGACGGAGGGAGTATTATTTTTGGTTTGGAAATATTAGTATGAGAGGATTGATTAGGCCAACAAATAAAAAATTGAAGTTAATTAATGAATTGAATTATTTAGAGGGCTTGACCTATATGGTAAACCGAAATTAGTGTGTATTTAATTATATACTCCTTCTTTTACCCTAAACCTAGCAGTCGATTAAAATTAAAAGAGAGTTTTAAAAATGTTTGAATAACTCGGCTGCGGCGTGTAATTTGTTAAAGGATTGAATGGAAGAATAATGAAGTTGGCAGGATATGAAGCCACGTAGAATGTATTGGAACCAAAAGTTTTGGGTCAAAGTTTTCATGGAGTTTATGGTACCCTTAATTTACTGATTTTGATTTGCATGGCTAAAGAATAGAATTGTAGTGCAGCGGAGCGGAGCGGAGCGGATTGTTGTTGTTTTATACGGTATTTGAGAGAGACTATGTACAGTGTCGATTCTGTCAGTTTCACGTGATTATTTCTTTCACATCCCTACTATCGTATCGTTGTGCTCTATTAAATACATTTCGATTGTTCGATCCAATTTAATAATTGCTTTGAAAAGTATTGAATTTAATGAAAGCATGATATATACAGCATGTCTCAGTAATTAAAGAGTAGGTCTGCTGAGAAATGCGTTTCTCCGTTCCTTATGAAAAAACGAGGCTTGATTTGTCGCGCGACATACATAGTCAGTTTCTGGATATCCTATTCAAAGCTTCTGGATATCCAGAACATTGAATATGGATATCCAGAAGCTTTGAAAAGGATATCCAGAAACTAAAATATTTTTTCTGGATATCCTTTCCAAAGCTTCTGGATATCCAGAACATTGAATATGGATATCCAGAAGCTTTGGAAAGGATATCCAGAAAAAATATTTTGGTTTCTGGATATCCTTTCCAAAGCTTCTGGATATCCATATTCAATGTTCTGGATATCCAGAAACTGAGGAAGTGATATCCAGTTGTTGTGGCTAAGTATGTCGCGCGACAAACCAAGCCCCGTTTCTCCATACGCGACGGAGAAACGCGTTTCTCTCCAGATTTTGTGATAATTAAAGGGGTAATTATAGGGGTCCTGTTCTAAATTGAATATATATAATGAAAGTAATCCAATCAAGCCAACAACAATACTTGTCATGATATCACATCTAAATTTATATACTAGTACTAGTATTTTTGAGCTAGATTTTAGGAATTGAGGAAAATATGGTGTCCCATGAAATTATGGGCACTGTGCAATTGGGCTTCTTGCACACTCTCAAAATCGAGTCTGAATATATATATATATATATATATATATATATATATATATATATATATATATATATATATATATATATATATATATATATATATATATATATATATATATATATATATATATATATATATATATATATATATATATATATATATATATATATATATATATAGGAGTCTATTCAAATGAGAACCATAAGAACCATTTACAGCCATTAGATTAAGATAATTGAGTGGTTTAGATTATATTAGATTAAGAGGAGAACCGGTGGCAATTTTATAATTATGTTGAACATCAAGGGCAAAACGGTTTAAATATAAAGAGTCCGTGAAAGAGGGGAGAGAGAGAGAGAGAAAGCTAGACGGAGCTATTGATCGCCGGCTTGTTTTCTCGCCTTGTGATCTCGCCGGTTATCGTTATTATATCCGGCTGAAGTGAATTGGCCGGATTAATTACAAATTCTCGTCGAAAATTAATTTTTCTTGCTCAATCTCCTGCTGAAGTGAATTGTTCGACTTTTATTAGGTAAATAATTGTTCTGTAGTTGTTGATTTTTATTATATTTTTGTTTAATTCGTTTTTGATAGATGATTTATTTGTTTTTTTTTATTGTTCAATTTTATATTGCAGACAGTTGTTTTTTTTGGCTTTATGGAGCAAAATCAAGCTAATAATTCAGGTATTTTTTATCTAATTACTAATCCTGTTTAATAATTGATTGCGTTTGAAAATTGTTATTGTTTAAATTGAATAGTAATTAAATTTGATGTTTGGAGTTAGATACAGTAGCTAATCTATTTTGTGTTTTGATTATAGCAGTTGTATACACTAGCTAGGTACAATATCTATTGTAACTTAGTGTACACTAGCTAGTTATCTAGTGTACACCGGCCAAATTGCTTAGGCAGGATAGGCCCTTGGCCAAGTCCTTGTGTATACTAGCTAGTTATCTAGTGTACACTAGCTAGTTATCAGGACAGGCCCTTGGCCAAGTCCTTGTGTATACTAGCTAGTTATCTAGTGTACACTAGGTGTGCGGCTAGTGTAACTTAGTGCACACTAGGTATTTATCTAGTGTACACTAGCCAATTAAGATGCTACTTTACCTAAGTTTATTGAGTGTTTTAAAGTTGTATACACTAGCTGTGTTGCTACTGTATTTGATTTCATTGTTTGTTTTGATTTGGATGCAATAGCTGTCCTGCTAGTGTAACTTAGTGTACGTAATTGCATTGTTTGTTTGTATTAGCTCCTGTATCTTATTATGTTTTTTTTTTTACTTGTAGGTGTTGGAAGTAATCATTCTAACTTTCTAAGTGTGAATCGTGTGGGATCATACTCAGATGATAGTGATGATGCTTGTTCAAAGCTAATTATTACACATAATTTCAGCCGAAAATGGTTACCTAATTGTGATGATGCTCACAAGCCACATCTTGGTAAGTGGTTTGCAAGTTATGAGAATGCCTATGATTTTTATGAAGCATATGCTCGGATGTGTGGGTTTGTTGTTCGTCGTGGTACTAGTAAGAATGGAAAGGGAGGAGGAGAAAAAATATTGAAGTACTACTTATGTCACAGACAAGGGTTTGTCAATAATCAAATTGAAAAAAGTGATTCTAATGAAGGTGATAGCAGTAGACAGCATCGGAAGAAAATGTTTTCAAGATGTGGCTGTAACGCTATGATTGCATTGAAGTGTGTGGGTAAGAATGAGAAGGAGGGAGTAGTTGTGTATAATTTTGTTGAGGCACACAATCACAAATTAGTTGGTGCAGGAGACAGGCAATTCTTGAAATCCAGAAGGGAAATGTCAATTGTGCATAAGACTTTTGCCTTTGACGCATTAAAGGTGAAGATAGGTCCATCTCAAGCTTATGGCTTGATGAAAGAGATTGTTGGGGGTTATGAAAATGTTGGTGCCACCGTCACAGATTTTAGGAACTGGAATAGGGATTTGAAAGAAGGCATTGGGAAGAAAGATGCCCAGATTATACTGGACAAGTTTAAGGCAAAGAAGGAAGAAATTGGGTCTTTTTATTACGAATATGACACTGATTCATCAGGTCACTTGACCAAGCTGTTTTGGGCTGATCCACTAGGCCGCAGAAATTATGAAGTATTTGGTGATGTTATATCATTTGATGCTACGTTTGGTACAAATAAGTAAGTGATATTCAATGTTTTAGATCATGCATCATATATTGGCTATTACTGAGTGATTTTCTTTATATTTCTAATCATTAGGTACAATATGGTTTATGTACCATTCTGTGGCGTTGATAACCACAGGAAATGTGTAACATTTGCAGCAGGACTTCTATCAAAGGAAGATATTCCTCATTACACATGGGTTTTCCAGTCCTTTCTAAAGGCTATGGGCCGTGAACCACTCTGTTTAATCACAGACCAATGTCCTGCCATGAAATAGGCAATACCTACTGTTTTCAGTACTGCAAGGCATCGTTGGTGCATGTGGCATATCATGAACAAACTACCAACAAAGGTGCATTTTCTTAAAAATCTTGAAAATTTTGTTTGACACTGTTCTCCTGGATACAATAGCTACTTTATCTATTTGTAACTCAGTGTACACTAGCTATTGTAACTTAGTGTACACTAGCTAGTTATCTTAGTGAACACTAGCTGTGTTGCTAGTGTAACCTAGTGTACACTAGCTAGTGTACACTAGCTATGTGTATCAGCATTGGCTAATGTAAACTAGCTAGTTTCACTTAGTGTACACTTGATAGTTATCTAGTGTACACTAGCCAAATGCCTTAGGCAGCAGGACAAAGTATTGGGCCAAGCCCTTGTGTACACTAGCTGTTGTAACTTAGTGTACACTAGCTAGTTATCTAGTGTACAATAGCTAGTTTTCTTAGTGTACACTAGCTGTGTTGCTAGTGTACACAATTCAAAAATACCTGTGTATACTAGCTAGTTATCTAGTGTACACTAGGTGTGCGGCTAGTGTAACTTAGTGCACACTAGGTATTTATCTAGTGTACACTACCCAATTAAGATAAAAGAATTGTTCTATTGGGTACACTAGTTAGTTTATCTAATGCACTCAATATACTTATTACAATATTGACTTGTATTCTTATTGATTGTTATCATGTTTATCATTTGTGAAGGTTGGTCCACATTTGTGCAAGGAGTTGGATTTTATGTCAAAGATAAGAGAATATGTTTGGAATGAAAATATAGATGCATCAGAATTTGAAGAGGGCTGGAAATCTGTTATGGAAGAATATGGTTTAAACAATAACGAGTGGTTAAGAAGTATGTTTGAGAACAGGAGTTATTGGATTCCTGCATATTTCAGGGATGATCCTTTGTTAGGTTATTGCGTACAACTTCATGGTCAAAGAGTGCAAATGCATTTTTTGGCAAGTATAGCATGGAGAAGGACACGTTGACAGAGTTTTACGTCCGTTTTGAGACGGCAATGGAGAAGCAGCGTAACACCAACAAAAGATTAAATTATGAGTGTTTGACACAATTGCCAAAAGCAGAGACTCCTCTGTTGATTGAGAAAGATGCTGCGGAGATTTACACGCGCGATATATTTTATTTGATTCAAGATGAAATTAAGGAAAGTTGTTATAATGTGGGGATAAAGTCTATGACCTCCGTTGACGATTCTTATAAGATTTTGGTTTTAACAGATAGTAAATTGAAAGGAAAAGAATTTGAGGTATGTGATTTTTTTTACCAAGTGTTGTTTCAAATAGCATTGCAGTTTGTTTATAGTACAAGCAGACTTATTAGTTACTGAATATTTATGCAGGTGAAGCACATGATAGGAACTAACCACATAGATTGTTCATGCAAGCTTTTTGAGAGAGTTGGGATTTTGTGCAGGCATGCTTTTTTTGCCTTAAAACTGGATAGTGTAAACAAGATTCCTAGAGATCATGTACTTAATCGCTGGATGAAGAATGCTGAGCGTCGAGCATCATTAGTGACAGTGGCTGGTGTATCAGAGGACTGTGCAAAAATGGGTGCATTTGGTGACAAGTTGAATGATATTTGGTTAAATTTCAACGCAATCATGGGATTAGCAGGTAAGGACATCAATGATATGGACCATGTTGAAAAGGTTTTGAAGGATTTGAAACATGAGTTACATGATCGGAGAGGAACAAATGTTATTCCCAAGAATAAGGTTGTTATTGAGAGTTTAATTGGTGCAGTGATTCCAGATGATATCACAGTCAAGCCTCCCAATGAAGCTCGTAACAAAGGGTGTGGGAGGAAGAGGATTATGAGTGCCCCGGAGAAGTCAATCATCGAAAAACAAAGAACTAAGAGATTATGCGGGTATTGTAACAAAATGTGTACTCATGACAAGCGTAATTGTCCAGAAAAGGATTAGAATTTTGATAATAATGTTGATAATAATGATGATGATGATAGCGAATAATTTGGTTATAATTTTTGTTAATTGATAATGATTTTTATGTTTTTTTCATTTAATTATAGATATTATATTCATTATTGAATATAAGAAAAAAGGTCTACCTGTTAATATTTGTTTGACAGTGTATTTATATACACTAGCTAGTTAGGTAGTGTGTGAAATGCAATTGGATACACTAGCTAGTTTAGCTTCTGTACCCAATAAATCATTTAAATAATAACTGTGTACATTAGATAAAATAGGTAGTGCACACTAGCTAGTGTAACTTAGTGTACACTATCCAAATGGCTTAGGCAGCAGGACAAGGCCTTGGCCAATACCTTGTGTACACTAGCTTGTTATCTATTGTATACTTGATGTGTTGTTAGTGTCAAGGCCAAGGCATTGGCCTTGGCTACGCCAAGGCATCAGCCATGGCCTTGGCTATGCCAAGACATCAACCTTCGCTAAGTACACTAGTTATATATATAGTGTACACTAGCTATGTACATAATGTACACTAGTTATTTAGTTGGATCATGTCATTGTTTAGTTTACAATAGCATTTCTAACTTAGTGTACACTAGCTATTTGTAACTTAGTGTAAACTAACTGTGTGTAGCTATATAGAGCACACTAGATATTTATCTAGTGTAACTTAGTGTACACTAGTTATACTAATACTTTCTTTAATTTAGTTGTTGAAAACCTTTTATTGCAGTCTGTGTTTCTTTTGTTTGTTGAAAATATTTAATTTGGTTCTCATTTGAGCAGCATCCTATGTGGGTTCATACTCTAATAGGAACCATAGGAACCATTATCAGCCATTGGATTAGAAAACAGTCAACTTTCCAGAAAATTTTGAGGGTGACGCTTAAACCAACACACCACTCATAGCGTCGTCCTTCACACACAAACACCAAAAACACACACTAGGGCTTCAACAGAAAAATCCCTAGGGCTCCGACGAAATCAAAATCAACTGCGATGACAGAAACAAGACGCTCTAGTAGACTACCATTAGCAGCAATGCAAAAAAAAAAAAAGAAAACAAAGAGAAGCTGTATTAGCTTCTAGGAATCTACTTGTTTGCCAACACTATCTTGAATCTGAATTTGCCAAAGAGGATGCCTCTGGTCCTTCTTCTTCAATATCAAAGAAACTCCAACTCAAGGTACTTCTAGGAATTTCAAGCTTCTATGTAAAACTTGTGTACACTATATAATTATACAGTGTACAAGGAAGAGGCCTTGGCATAGACAAGGCCATGAATTGCCCTTGTCTACACTATCTAATTAGATAGTGTACACTAAGTTGTGGAAATGGTATTGAACATACCAAAAGTGTCGAGTTGGGCCAAACGAGTAAAGTCCAATTACAGACAGCCTTGGTCTCCAAGTTCCCAATGAGATCGATCCATCGGAACAGGCCCAAGGCCCATCTCACACATCAGCCGACTAAGCCCATGGTCCGACCTACAGTCCCGACCTAACTTAGTCCGACCTCATGATCCATGCTACAATTCGGGTACGAACCACGTTTACCTCGGACAGTCAGGTCGACCATTCCACGAGTGGCGACCTCGACCTAAATCAGCAAGCGACGACTTAACACTTGCCGGCTTATTTGGTTGAACAATCCTCTTAACCACATCCCTATAAATCAGGGACCGTTATAGACATGTTCCCACGTCCAAGTAACTGCCTCTATAATCTCGGAGGACATGTTGCCTCCCAAAAATACATCACTCTTGCCTATAAATACTTCATCACTACCAAACGGTGAAAGGTAAGCGCCATTTTGTATTCTGAGTTCATTATTCAATACATTTTGAGCTTTATACAACCGTTATCTTACTCACGCCCGAGCGTCTTCGCCGGAGGCACATCCGGCTAGTCGTGGGTTCTGTTTTCTGGTCAAGAAGCCGTGTGATCGCCCCGCCACGTGGAGGAAGATTGATAAGCACATTTCCTGCAGCATCAGTTTGGTTCCATTGCCGGGAACGTGCTTTTAAACTTGACCTCGAAACTTTTCTTAACCTGCAACGATGGTGACTTCAGAAGGACACGTATCCGAGGCTTCACTTGGGCATGACGAAGTGAACAACAACAACAATACAAACGTTGGAAATGCAGATTTGCCTCCTCCTCCCCCTCCTCAACGACATCATGCTAGGGCGACACGCTCTAACAGCGTGGCTGATGGCAGGGGATTGCCAGATGCAAGGAGAGAAAAGCGTCCTATGGAAGGACAGGGAGCTCCACCTCACCCAAAGCGTACAACTGGGCAGGCGAATGTGGGAAGCAGGGCAGGTCCCTCCACTAATCCCATGAGCAAGAAAGAAATGATGTTGGAGCGAGCCCAGATTCTGGCTGACTTGATAGCCATGGAGGAGGCAGAACAGGCCGACATACGCCCGAGAGAGTGGCACCCGCCGGGTTTCTAATGGGCAACAGGCCAGGAGTGCTAGGCCAAATGAAGGTGTGGGGCAGAATGGCGAGGACAGGATAGTTCAGCGAGCTCCTACCATTGTTCATGTGCCGAGTAATGATTTAAGGGCTAGCCTCAACAGAAACAGAGAGCAGGAGGCTCAATCTGATTTGAGGACTCGGTTAACGGCCAACAGAAACAGGCATGTCTCTCCAGCGCGAACGCAGAGATCAGGATCCCATAGAGACAGGAATGGGCATAGGTCGCCTGTGAGAGGGGAAAGGCGCAGGTCGCCACATGGAGATCACAGGCGCAGGTCGCCGTCTGCTGCTGAGAGGCGCAGGTCGCCTCAAAGAAGTAACAGACATAGATCTCCAATAAGATCAGAAAGGACCAATTCTCACAGGGACAGAAGGAGTAGGCAGGTGACTCCCCCCAGAAGTGAGGGCCAGAGGTCCAATGCCGCTCCCCTTCGGGAGATGAGAGACCCGATGCCAGAGAATGGTTGTTGATGAAAAAGAAATTTGAGCAATGGGAGGAGGAGAAGAAGAAAGATGCTGGAAAGGTCGAACGAATTGATTTTGCTCTTCGACCTTTATCCAAAGAAATCAGAGATAGTCGACCTCCTCCTACTTTCAGGTTGCCTCTTCTGGAGAAGTACTCTGGGTCGACAAATGCCAGGAGCCACATAGCACATCTGGAAGCCACTATGTGTTTTGTCGCCAATGAGGATGACAACATGTGCAAAGCTCTCCTAAGCACAATTTACTTGCAAACTCCTTAACTTGGTTCAATGGTTTGGCCGCTGGTAGTATCACCACTTGGGCATGCTTCAGAACAAAATTCTTAGACCGCTTCTCGACTGCAGGAGCTCGGAAGATAACCGTCACTGATCTGAATAACTTGGTGCAGGGTAAGAATGAAAGCTCGATGAGCTATTTCACCAAGTTCAAAGAGATGGTTGATAAGATAGAGGAAGACCTCACTGATAGGGAAGTCATTAACTGCTTCCGAAACGGTATTTCATCGGCAGACATGGATTACGAGCTCACAGTTCGTACAGTAGCAACTCGACAGGAGTTGTTTGAGAAGGTATACAACGTTGCTCTTGCTGAGGAGAGGAAGGAAAAGAAGAATGGTAAGAGCCCCAAGGTTGAAGTCACTGATGATAAAAAAGACTCCAACAAGAATGGGGGAAACAATAAAAATGGAAAGAACAGAACTAGGGCAACAGAGAAGGTGCCCGAAGCTTTCACTCCCCTCACGGTGAGTCGAACTGAGATTTTGAATGCTGTTGAACTGGCTCCTCCAGTCCCAATGAATCCAGGCAACAAGTTTAGGAGGGACAACAGCAAGTACTGCGACTACCACAAAGACACTGGTCATCTCACAGAGGATTGCTTGGGATTAAAGCGTATCATCCAGAGAATGGTCGACCAGGGGAGACTCGAAGCTTATGTGAAGAGACCTCAAGCTGGGGGAGGTGAGCAGCCAGCAGGTGGGCAACAAGGACCTAGGCAACCTAGACTGAACCTGGGGGTCATCACTGAACAAGCGAGCAACACAGCCATCAAGCACAAGATATTCCAGCTCAATAAGGCCCCACATGTGCCTCCAAGGAGAGAAGTAAGAGATGAGGCGATCAGCTTCTACCCCCACGAATTGGCAACTAATATGGCGGCTAGGGAGCAAGTTCTCGTCATCCCAGGTCTCATTGATGGATGTACGACGAGCAGACTCTTAGTCGACACGGGGGCCTGCAAGGATATTTTGTTTTACAAAACTTTCAAGGAGATGGGTCTTAATGATGAACAGCTGGAGAGATATGATGGCAGGTTGGAGGGCTTCACCAACCACCGAGTTGATGCTAAAGGCCAGATAGTGCTCGACGTCGACCTAGGCCAGCACCCCCTCAGGATTGTCTCGAAGGTACAATTTATCGTAATTGATGTAAATAGTGACTATGCCGCCATACTTGGAATTCCTGGACAGGTCGCTCTTGGAATGGTAGCATCAATTCCTCACCAGCGAGTAAAGTTCCCCACACCCGCTGGAGTAGGTTGCGTACAAGGCACAGCTCGTGCTTATCTGGATCATGTTCTAAGAGAAAGAAAGAAAAGGGAGCTAGAGATTGAGACCGCCGATGGTTACTTGAAGCCGTCTCGCCGCCACCAAAACTACCCGACTGTCAACAATCACCGACGTGGTAGAGTCGACCTATCGCTCAAATGACGAGGTCATGCTTGAGTCGACACGTCACTCTAACACCACTGAGGTCGATTCAGATGTAGTTATGGTCGATCAAGTCGTCATAGGAGACCTATGCCTCCAGATAGACAATAACTCGGGGGCCACTACCAGCAAGGTTGCAGACAAGCTTGATGATATGATAGCTGAGGAGGCTCCACACTTGGGAGCTGAGGAAAGACAAAAGGTCAGAGAAATCATAGTGGAGACTCTACAATTCAGAGATGGACCAGAGCTAGAAGCTGTGGATGAGCTAGAGTCAGTAATCACCAACCCTTCTTACCCCGACCAAAAAATTCAGATTGGGAAGCAGCTATCAGTTGAGGAGCGGGCAGAAATCATCGAGCTACTCAAAGAAAGTAATGATGTCTTTGCATGGAGGGTAGAAGACATGAGGGGAATCAAGGAGGAGGTCGCTGTTCACAGACTGGAAGTCAACCCGACCATAAAGCCTAGACCCCAAAAATTGAGAAGCTTTGCTCGCGATAAGGAAGAAGCCATAAAAACTGAGGTACAAAAACTTTTGAGTGCAGGGATAATCAAAGAGGCCACTCATACAACGTGGTTGGCCAACGTGGTCATGGTGAAGAAATCAAATGGCAAATGGCGGATGTGTGTCGACTTCACTACTCGAACCTTGCATGCCCAAAAGACAGCTTATCCCCTTCCAAGGATAGACAAGCTAGTTGATTCCATTGCTGGTCACTCCACCTCGCTTCCTCGACGCTTATTCGGGATACCACCAGATCAAGATGCATGAGGACGACATAGTCAAGACGGCATTTCAGGGCAAATTCTGGAGGCATCTACTGCTACAATATGATGCCTTTTGGATTGAAGAATGCAGGAGCGACCTATCAGAGGATGGTGAACAAAGTCTTTGCCTCACAGATTGGTCGAAATATGGAGGCTTACGTTGACGACATGGTCATTAAAACTAAGGCCGGGAGTCACGTGGTCGACCTAAAGGAGACATTTGCCAATTTACGAGCAAACGACATGAAGCTCAACCCCAGCAAATGTGTGTTTGGAGTGGCAGCTGGCAAGTTCTTGGGATTCATGGTATCTCAAAGGGGCATAGAAGCTAATCCAGAGAAGATAAAGGCTTTAGTCGACATGCAGGCTCCCACCACTATCAAAGAGATGCAGCGACTTAATGGAAGGGTAGCGGCTCTTGGTCGCTTCATATCAAAGTCAGCAGAAAGGTCTCTCCCCTTCTTTAAAGCATTGAGGGGGGCGAAAAGTTTTGAATGGACGACCGAATGTCATTCGTCGTTCCAACAGCTAAAGGATTACCTCGCTACTCCACCCCTGCTAAGTAGCCCGACCACTGGAGAGACTTTGTTTGTATATCTATCTGTGGGAGACAAGTCGGTTGCAGCAGTGTTGATTAGAGAGGATGAGGGGCTTCAGAAGCCTGTGTACTATATCAGCAAAGCTTTATCAGATGTGGAAAGTAGGTATTACAACGCTGAGAAGGTCGCCTATGCTCTAGTCGTGGCTTCAAGGAAGCTGCGAGCTTATTTTCTAGCTCATCCAATCGTGGTTCTTACTAATGCACCTTTGAGAAAGATATTGCACAAGCCTGAGAGTTCGTGTCGATCGCTCAATTGGTCAATTGCCCTCACTGAATTTGACATTGACTATCGACCTCGAAAGGCGTTGAAGGCTCAAGCTCTAGCTGACTTCTTGGTCGAGCTTACGTTCACCAAGGAAGACAACGAGCAACGAGTTCCTAAAGAAAAAGCTAAGGGGAAAGAACCAGAGTCCCAGGTCGTCATTAGCCTACCCGACGATTGTTGGAAGGTCTATTCAGACGGGTCAGCGACCAAGAATAGCAGTGGAGCTGGAATAGTGTTGATTGAGCCAGAAACTGGGACCGTATATGAGGAATCACTAAGGTTCAAGTTTGATGCTTCCAATAACCAGGCTGAATACGAGGCCTTGATTGCAGCTATTGAGTATGCCAAGTGCTTCGGAGCAACTAAGATCATGGCTTACTGTGACTCACAATTGATAGTCAACTGTGTCGAGGCGAGTACGAAGTGCTTAGTTCTACTCTCATCAAATACTGCGACCTGGTGAAGGAGCTAATAAAGGACTTAGAATTCTGGGAGATTCAAAGGATTGGAAGAGAAGATAACGAGCTGGCTGATCTCCTTTCGAAACTGGCTACTTCAGATGAGCCACATGGCGAGCCCATCTCCTTCCTCGAAAATCCAGCTTATGAGAGGGTAAAAATTCAGTGCATAGATGATCCCTCAAGAAATTGGGCTCAGGAGAAGTGTTGGATCGAGGAAATGAAAGCATACCTAGAAAATGGAGAGCTGCCAGATGACGAGAAGAAGGCTCGAGCTATCAAAAAGAAAGCTCCAAGGTATGTCATTCAAGGAGGCGAACTGTTCAGAGATCTTATACTCGGCCATTGCTAAAGTGCATCCATCCCCAAGAGGTCGCCCTATTGATACACGAAGTGCATAGTGGAATTTGTGGTGGACACCCGGGGGCCAGGACTCTTGCTGACAAGTTAATCACATTGGGATACTACTGGCCACACATGAGAGCTGACACTCACAACTTTGTTCAAGAATGTGATCAATGCCAAAGGTTTGCCAACCTTCCCCACGTGCCTACAACAGAGCGCACTCCCGTGATCGCAGCCTTGGCCATTTGACATGTGGGGCGTCGACCCGATTGGACCCTTCCCTCCCGCCCGAGGAAACCGCAAGTATGTGATAGTGGCAATAGACTACTTCACCAAATGGGTTGAGGCCAAACCACTAGCTCGCATCACAGCAGGAGAATGCTATCAACTTCATCCACGACTTCATTTGGTGTCGATTTGGTTTTCCTCGTGCTATAGTGTCCGACAATGGTCTACGCTCCCAGACTTTCGGCGTAGATGAAGCGAGTTGGAATCAAACATTGGAAATCTTCCGTCGCCTATCCTCAAGGAAATGGGCAAGCCGAAGCAAAGCAAATAAACTTGTTCTATCTTCGCTCAAGACTGGGCTCGTAGGTCGACGAAACAATTGGTTGGACGAACTCCCCTTGCTCTTTGGGCGGTTCGTACAACCACTGGGGCCTACTGGGAAACCCCTTTGCTCTCACATATGGGTCGAGGCCATGGCACCCGCCGAACTCGATTCCCTACTCGCTAGAGTGACCTTCTTTGATCAAGAACAGAACGACACCAACAAAGGTTGATCGACTTGGACCCGATCGACGAGAAGCGAGAAACACTCTACCTCCGAATGGTCAATTACAAGCAATGACCAAAAGTTATCACGACAAGAAGGTCAAGGCAAGGTCTTTCCAAGTTGGAGATTATGTATTGAGAAAGATTGAGGCAACGGGTAGAAGGACCCAGCAGAACAAGCTATCTCCTAACTGGGAAGGTCCCTATGTAGTCACTCGAGTCGTCAAGGAAGGAACCTACATGATAGCTCATCCTGGAGGTGACGAGTTGAAACATCCTTGGCATGCTACTCACCTCATCAAATACTACTTCTAGTTTCAATTTCAAAGTTCAAGTTTGTGTTAAAGCTAGTTTCGAATTGATGTAAGCATGATTCCCACTTCAATGAAAAGAGCAGTTTATTCGATCAAACATAGCGTTACATTAATATCAACAAGCTCGACTCTTAGTCAGCTTCGTTCTAACAAGCTCGATTCTTAATCAGCTTTGTTTACTTAACAAGTCCGACTCTTAGTCGACTTAGTTCTAATTAGCTCGATTCTTAATCAGCTTTATCCATTTGACAGGTCCGACTCTTAGTCGAATTCGTTCCAACTAACTCGATTCTTAATCAGTTCAAATGGTATGAACAGGTTCGACTTATGATCAATCTCGTTCACAAAAAAGTTAATCAAGTCTGAGGTCGACTAAACCAACAAGATCAAGTCGCCTCTAGGCTCAAATTGACTCATTTATATTATCTACATCTAGCTCGACATACAATATGGAATGAAAAACATACAACATTCTGAAAACAAAAGTCAGCTATGATAGAGAAGTCTCCCAAAACGGGCTAAGACTTGGACAAAATTAACTTACAAAAATATTTTGCCTCCCAAAAAACTGGGCCAAGGCATTCGAATAATGTTAAAGCAAAAAACAAAAATATTGTTTGGAACTTGTTCATTACAAATCCAACTAAACAATTCAGGAGTCCTGGCCGACATCAGCTTGGTCGTCAGTAGCAGCTCGACCCTCTTCCTCTCCTTGTTGCTGAGGGTCTAAAGGTTTACCCGACTCTGAATAAACTTGTTCATCTACTGTCTCCATGGCTTCAGCATCGTCAAGTTCCGCCAAGACCACATCAAAATTTCTATCAAGGACAGGGGGAGCTTCCCACTTCTCACAATGATCTTCTTCATCTTCCTGGGCAATAAAGGCCAAGTCGTTCTCAAGATAGGGAACAAGCGAATGACCTTGGCGAGCTGCCATGTCGTACTGAGACTCAGAAAACCAACGAGCTAATTGCTCGATGGTAACTGTAGCTGAGGGATCCACCAGTGCTCGACGGGCCATGTGCCTTTTCCCAACCTCGAGAAAGTCTTGTGCCCTAGCCACGATGGCATCATAATACTCATCCCCTGCCTTGAACTTCTCAATCGCAGCTTCAGAGGCCTCCTTAGTAGTTTTATCGATGGCAGCCTTGTGGTCTTTCTGGCTCTTCTCTCTCTCAAGTCGATGCTGTTCATGCAACTCGAGCAAGAAGGCATCTTTCTCCTTTAAAAGTTTATTAATAGTGGCCAGCTCAGTCTTGGCCTTCCCCAGTTCTTTCTTCTCAGCATCCCTCTCAGCCTCCACTTCCTTGAGTTTGGACTCTGCAGCCTCCAGGTCGGACAAAGCCTTGGTCTTCACCGCTTCGTTGGCTTCACACGAATTGTCCAAGTCGTTATACTTCTCTTTCCATTCCGCAAGCTCTTGAGCCTTTTTGGAATAATCACGAAGGGCTTGTCTCTCCCTCTCGATGGAGGCCCTCCAAGAGCTCTTGGCTTGCTCAATCATTGTAAGATTCTGCATTTCAAAGAAACAGAAGAAGTGTTAGCTCGTAATTTGAGTGGATCGAGTAAGGGGATAAGCAACTACAGTGAAAGAGAAAATGACAAGTTACCTCACTATGAGCCATCCCAGCACGAGCAGAAAATTCCTCGGGGGTGATCCCCTTGTCAGCGAAGTAAGCTAGGAGATCGACATCTATTGCCCTCCTAACAATCACTTGGCCCAGGCTCATGTCGGGATAGCGACGGCTCAAGCTGTTAAACCCTTCCAGCGGAGGAACATCACTCAGCCTCTTCATCTTTTCATCCAGAGACTCCTTACTGGGAGGAGAGAAGGCTGGTGGAGGCAATTGACTCGAAGACACAGACTTTCCCTTCTCAGATCGGGACCTCTTCTTCGAGCTTATAGGACGATCGTCCTCATCTTCCTCCATATCATCTTCATCAACATTGACGACCAGTAAAGGGCTAGCCCCCATCATCCCAGCTCCAGAGGTCTCCATATTGGTGTCTTGATTTGGGTCGGAGCTCAGACTTGCCCTGACTGACCTGTGGGAATCATCACCTCCTTCATTGGCATCATTGGATTGGGTGCCGCTTAGCAAAGGGTCTTCCAGCTCGACCTCTTCCATTGGGATCATTCCAGCGACATCCTTCGGGAGCAAATTGTTCCTAGTAGCAGCTTCTCTCTCTCTGCTCGCCTTAGCATTGGCAGCCCCATGAGCCCTCTTGGCTTTCCTCTTATCAGAAACCCCAACAATACGCACCATATTCGCTTCTTGTTCGGGAGTTAAAACTACACGACATCAAATCAAGTGTTAGCTCGGCAATTCAAAACAGTTCTACGAGTAAACCATTGACGAGGTAATTGATACAATTCAAAGCAGTTCTATGTACGAATTGAATAACTCTACATACGAGCAGGCAATTTGATAGAGTTGCAATTCGAAATAGTTCTATGTACGAGCTAACTAAGTTCTACATACGAGCAAACAACGGACGATCTAAGAGTTGTATGTGCAGCTACAAATAACACTATGTGCCAATGATAAGTTACTTATGCAAGATAACAATGGACGAGCTAATGAATACAGGTCAAGTAAATCCTTACCACCAACATGCTCTCCGTGGTCTTTGCAGTAATTTTCATTCTTCTGACAAAATTGACAGTTCTCCTTCAACCTACCTAAGGAGTGAGTAACCCAGTCCGGATATACCTGGCCTCTCAATACAGGAACAAGGGGTTCTACCACTCCATCACCAGGCATCATCCCAGCCTGGATGTAGTTATACTTGGTCGTCCCTAACACCTCCCAGCTAATGGGCCCTTTCGCGACCAACGCGCACAACTTCCTATACAAGGTTTGGTGCCATGGAGGCTCCCAGTAATTTTCCTCGTCAATGGTGTCAGACTCGCTATTTGGCAAGGGGAACTCCCATCCCAGCCTACTCTCTACGACTACCACATAGGAGTTCCAGCTGCTATGCTTGTTGGGAAGGTTGGCAAACAATTTTGGAGAATTGGGTTTGGAAGGAGTACTAATCCCCCAATCTGCTTTGTCGAGCTTTGGAGCGAAAAATTCCTTGAAGACTCTCATGCAGGGTTCATGGCCTAGAAACCTACATACCATGGCAAAGCACACTAGTACTGCAAGTGTTGGCCCCAAGCTGAAGGGGAAGAGCATCCATGCACTCCAGAAACTCATTGATAAAGGGATCTAAGGGCAATCTCAACCCCGCCTCAAACTGTCCATAAAAGAAAGCCACCCTAGTGGCATCAGTAGTGAAGCTGGTACGGAACTTGGCCATAAAGTCCGCCTTACTAAGGATGGTTATCCTATAATCCAATCTACTTACTTCACAGAAATCATAAACCATGTTGTATCGGGACTCCATGTTTTTCTTTCCTCGAAGAGGCCTACTGGGTATATATCCTCTCTCGTTCTTCCCGGTACAACAGAGGAGCCAAACGCATCCACAATTCGGGGGGCCGAGAAGAGGTCGAAGCAGGCATTTCCTTCTGAGTTGTCATATCTCGTACAAGAAGAAGGAGAAACAGGGGAGTCGAGTCCTATGATCACATTCGCCGACCTACCTAAGGGCGACCTAAACTCCCTGGAAAACCTATTCTGTTCCTAAGGAAAGAAGGTTTATGGACATCCCTAACATAAAACAAGGTGATATGGTCAAGCAGTTCATGGAATAAATGAAAAGCGACAACAGTTGAGTCGTCAATCACCACATTCTCCATTTCTCCTACAATGGGCAGTCCTATCTCAGTGTAATTCAACCCCCAACTAGTCAAAATGGAGGCGCACTCATCTAAGGACATCACTCTCCACTCACCGTTCACATTCTTGCATGCCCTACGGTTAACGGCACGAGCCGTACCAAGCTCCCGGTTCACTACTAAAGGTCCTAGCCATGGCGGAATTTAACACAAAGCAGAAATTAAAGCCCTAAAACAAATATACAAGGGAAATACCTTAATTGATTGAAGAAAGGGAGTT
Organism: Adenophora triphylla var. japonica; assembly: GCA_022495995.1. Taxonomy (NCBI): domain Eukaryota; kingdom Viridiplantae; phylum Streptophyta; class Magnoliopsida; order Asterales; family Campanulaceae; genus Adenophora; species Adenophora triphylla. The sequence goes on along the minus strand of JAFEMH010003112.1, from coordinate 263,637 downwards.
CGTTGCTGAAGCCGAGAACTGAGTTTAAGTTCTACTGCAATTCCGTGATTGTCGCCGGAGAAGAGGAATTTGAAAACAGTAAGAATTTGAATTGGAAAGAAAGACTGAGTATTTCTATTTTCCTAAATTTGGAAGGGGAAAAGAAAATAGAAATTAATTTTCCAAAATTAAAAGCTGAAGCGGTTTCCGAGAAGGAGTTCCAAGAGTCAGAATTGCAATCATTACTAAAACCGGCGCTCCTTCATCTCCAACCGTTCATCGCCAACGATCAGGATGTTGCCACGTCATCATGGTCGACCTACTTCAAAGACTAGCATCGACCTGCGAGTAAAGCAATTTTCGTCAAAGAAATCTTCTTAACTTCCAAGTCGACGAAGTCAACTCGAAAGTTGGGGGCCACTGAACATACCAAAAGTGTCGAGTTGGGCCAAACGAGTAAAGTCCAATTACAGACAGCCTTGGTCTCCAAGTTCCCAATGAGACTGATCCAATCGGAACAGGGCCCAAGGCCCATCTCACACATCAGTCGACTAAGCCCATGGTCCGACCTACAGGTCCCGACCTAACTTAGTCCGACCTCATGATCCATGCTACAATTCGGGTACGAACCATGCTCTACCCGACAGTCAGGTCGACCATTCCACGAGTGGCGACCTCGACCTAAATCAGCAAGCGACGACTTAACACTTGCCGGCATATTTTGGTTGAACAATCCTCTTAACCACATCCCTATAAATCAGGGACCGTTATAGACATGTTCCCACGTCCAAGTAACTGCCGCTATAATCTCGGAGGACATGTTGCCTCCCCAAAAATACATCACTCTTGCCTATAAATACTTCATCACTACCAAACGGTGAAAGGTAACTGCCATTTTGTATTCTGAGTTCATTATTCAATACATTTTGAGCTTTATACAACTGTTATCTTACTCTCACGCCCGAGCGTCTTCGCCGGAGACACATCCGGCTAGTCGTGGGTTCTGTTTTCAGGTCAAGAAGCCAGGTGATCAGTCCTGCCACGTGGAGGAAGATTGATAAGCACATTTCCTGCAGCATCAGGTATTGTCTACACTATCTAATTAGACAGTGTACAATAAGTTGTGGAATTGCCCTTGTCTACACTATCTAATTAGACAGTGTATACTATCTTACTAGAAAAGTATACACTTCCAAGGCAAAGTCCAACAACAAGGCCTTGGCATCTCCAAGGTCGAGGACAAGGCCAATTATACAGTGTTCAAAAATTCACTTATTACTAGTATCTATAGCAACTGTAAACAAGTTTGAATTTCAAGTTGCTATGTAAAACTTGTGTACACTATCTAATTATACAGTTTATTCTTTCTTGTTCCATAAGCCTTGCAATAAGAAGGCATCAAAGCCAACACCCAACAAGAAGGAAAATCCTGACAAGAAAGAGAGGAAATCAAGAAAAACCGTTTCAAAATATGACTACCAAAAATCAAGAATAAGAGGCAAATCACAAAGATTGGTGGAAGCTGTCGACGCATTATCTCCTCCTCAAATTCAGTGGTTAGAGTCTAACGGGCTAAAAGCACTTCTTCACTTCAAAATCACAAGTCTAACTCACAGAATAGGCTACTATGTCATCAAAAACTACAACCCCAATGATGACGTAATAACCTTAAGTAACGGAGACAAGCTTTCTGTGACAGAGGAGGAGGTAGAACGCATTTTGGGTCTACCAAGGGGTGAGAGGAAAATAGAGTTTCCTCTTAAAGATAGAAAGCTTATAAATCATAGGGAGACAGAGTGGAGGGCACAGTTTGCCAATGATGAAGAAGTGACCCAGCCATGGTTAATCCCCCCCATTAGCATTGTGAAAAAAATTAAGGGGAGCGAGGATGCGAATGGTTTGTTCAAGATGAATTTCATGATAATTATGTCAAATGTATTGATAGCACAACAGGCAGGTAGCTTTATTAGTCAAGAATTGCTTGATTCCAATGTTGACTTCAATGAATGCGCACAATATAACTGGTGTGCGTATGTCATTAATCAACTGAAGCTTGCAAGGCTTAGATGGAAAGAAAACAGCTATTTTACTGGATCGCTGGCATTTTTAATTGTAAGTGCTTGACTTGAATTATCTTATTTCTTTATAGTTGCTCTCTTATTGAATCTAACATATGTTGATTGTTTTCTTTGTAGTTGCTTTACCTTGATCGTGTGGAGCAACAAGGTGCTCCAGTTGTTAGAAGGACTTGCCCTGCATATCAAGCATGGACTACCGAACTGATGGCACAGAGAGAAAATTTTGAAATGGAAAAAGATTTGATAGGAAAGGGTAACGTACAGGAGATTAACCTTAATCATAGCCAAGAAGACCAACAACAAGAACAGCCCCAACAACAAGAGGTAAAATATTTACACTTATATACATTAGCTACTTATCTACTGTGTATAAAGTCTATTGATCATTATTGACAAGTGAAATTTTTTTCTCAGTAAATCTATTGAAATTTCATCCACAATTCTCTTAAATATTTTAGGACAATATCAAGAATCTTGAAATTTGTGCTGAAAACATGAAGCATGGACTGGCTGAATATATCAAAGCCCTTAATACTTGTCTTGCAACGGACCCAGAGGATAAGCGTATTGTCCATATTGACCTAGCAGTACGGGAGTTTGTTAGGAAGCAAGACAGCTGACAAATTGTAGTATTATTTTGTTATGTTGGATACATTTTTATTTTTAACAAATGTTTCTATTTTGTCCGTTTTACATCCATATTGACCTACCTGTTAATATTTGTTTGACAGTGTATTTATATACACTAGCTAGTTAGGTAGTGTGTGAAATGCAATTGGATACACTAGCTAGTTTAGCTTCTGTACCCAATAAATCATTTAAATAACAATTGTGTACATTAGATAAAATAGCTAGTGCACAGTAGCTAGTGTAACTTAGTGTACACTAGCCAAATGGCTTAGGCAGCAGGACAAGGCTTTGGCCAATACATTGTGTACACTATCTTGTTATATATTGTACACTTGATGTGTTGTTAGTGTCAAGGCCAAGGCATTGGCCTTGGCTACGCCAAGGCATCAGCCATGGCCTTGGCTATGCCAAGGCATCAACCTTCGCTAAGTACACTAGCTATATATATAGTGTACACTAGCTATGTACATAATGTACACTAGTTATTTAGTTTGATCATGTCATTGTTTAGTTTACAATAGCATTTCCAACTTAGTGTACAATAGCTATTGTAACTTAGTGTACCCCCAAGTTATTATGTCTTTTTTTGTAATTTAGCTAGTGTACACTAGATAAAGTAGCTAGTGTACCCAAGTTACTCTGTCCTATTTTATAAATTTGCTAGTGTACATTAGATAAAGTAGCTAGTGTACCCAGGTTAATCTGTCCTATTTTATAAATTTGCTATTGTACATTAGATAAAGTAGCTAGTGTACACTAAGTTACTACTTCATTAAACATTTCATTAAATAAAGGAGTACAATAGAAATCAACATCTAACAGTTTATGTTAAATAACCATCTGTATTCTCTATTAACTAATGTACCCAAGATATCACTTCAATAACAACTGGGTACATTAGATAAATAGCTAGTGTACCCTATTGATTTTGGACGTCAAATGATAGGTAATTAACTTATTCAAGATGTGTAGTAGCTAGGTAGCTAGTGCACACTAGCTAGATGTCTTTGAACTTGGTTGTATCCGATAAAATGTGTTGGCCTTGGCCTTGTCATAGAGATTTTAGATGTCAAAGGATAGATAACCAAAAGAATATCAACATAACTACCAAAATTTTATTTACACCCTCTAGTATCCAACATAACAAGATTCTAAAAGTAACATAAAATACAACATGTCTAATTTTTTTTTAGGATTTTTGTTTTTTCTTCGCCTTATTACAATGTGTTTCTGCTGAATTAACAACTCTTTCTCTTTTTTCATTGGTTTGATATGTAAGCATTGCAAAGAGGTATCTCTTTCTTAACTTCAGAAGTTGCTTGTTTTGATCAACCTGGTAGAAAGGAAAATAGGAAAAAGATTAGAAGAAGTTGTTTGTTTTCTTCAGTTAAATAAATCTTTAAAGCAAAAAATTCTTACCCCTTCTCTTTTAAAACCAGCATTCCAATTTTTGAGTCCACCACCTTTATATGTCTCAAGGTGTCTCATTACGAATATTGCACAGTCAACATGATTTCTTGTTGTCCTCCACAACATAGCTAGTCGGCAAACATTAAACAACAGAATTGTGTCTGCTTTTAAGTGGTTATGGGATCTTAAATACCGACTAAAATGGTTTTTTTGCACAAAATAAACATTAAGCTAATAGCAAGTGTATAATATATTTAATTTTAAACAAAATAAGCTAAGTCGGGTGTTTAGATTTGTGTAGGATAGGCAAATAAGTATTAAGAATTTAAAAATATGCATACTAGTTGCGTTAGAGGGCCCGAGTACTTGTCAGAATCCCCTAAGCTACTGTTGTCAAGGATATCCAAAGAATTTGCCTTGAAATCAAAGACAACAACATAGAAGTGCGCATGGGCAAGGATTGGAAACATTACCTGACATATTTAGATAAACAAATATAATAAGCAAATGTGAAATTTCGAAATAACAAACACACTTATAAATATGTAGCTGCCTAGGTTTTATTACCAAATCATAGTCATTGATTGTTTTTGTTGGATTATTCTTCAACAACGTATCCATCTCCAAAGCAAAATCTTCATACTTACCCTCAGGCCTGGTGGCATTATACAACTGTGATATGACATATACATAACAAATGAGTTATAGTGATATTATAGTATACGTGAATGAATGTCACTAAGGTGATTTATTTAAGCATATTACCATTACTTGCGGTCCACAGAAGAGACGCAGAGGGCTTTCAGGTGCCTTATACTTTTCAAAATTGTTTAGGACTTCACACCAAATACTTAACAATGAATATTCAACCTCTTTACCAGGAAGCATGGTCTGAAAACTTTCAAAAAGACCATGGACATCATTTTTGAAATCATAAATGAAAATCCTGTAGAAAATAAGGTAATTAGCTACTGCTCCTTCGACTATGAACTCTAGGTACATTAGATGCACAGCTAGTGTGCACACTACAACCTCATGTTTTGGAAGGACAGGTTGCTTGAACTAAATAAATAGCTAGTGTACACTAGCTATGTGTATCAGCCTTGGCTAAGTACAATAGCTAGTGTAACTTCGTGTACACCTGCTAGTGCCAAGGCCAGGGCATCAGCTTTGGCTACGCCAAGGCTTCAGCCATGGCCTTGGCTTTGCCAAGGCCTCATCCTTGGCTAAGTAGATAGTGTACACTAGCTGTGTTACTAGTGTGCACTAGCCAGTTAACTAGTGTGCACTAGTTAGGTAGTGTGTGCACTAGCTATATATATAGTGTACACTAGCTATATATATAGTGTACACTAGCTACTTTATCTATTGTACACTAGCTAGTTATCTAGTGTCCACACTAGCTTATGAATAGTAAAGTTAATTTGCTGGTGTGACTAACTTTATTATTACTATGATACTTACATATCATCGTCAGGTTGACCTTCTTCAATCCACTTGAAGAGCATGTTTTCATCAGTACTTGGTCTTTCAAAAATATCAACTATTCTTTGTTTGAAAGGAGACTTCAAAAAAAACGATGGCTCTGAGACGCGTTTATCTGTATTTGGCTGTTCGTTTTGTTGAGGTTGATTCTCTTGGCTCTGTGTTGAATCTTGAGTTGACAACAGCAAATCGAAACAAGGGGAAGTTACACCCCTTATTTTACCCTGGGGTTTCATTGTTGTTTCCTCAAGTACCTCTTCATTTTCTTGAGCTGTAGATTCAGCAGCAGCCATCTGTGCGATTGAAACCACATCAATTTCATCAAATGCATCGTCTGTTGAGATGCTTTTCTTCCCATTTGAAAGTTTGTCTTGAATGTATTTTTCAACACCAATGTCAATATCTCTGCAATCTTGGCTATTAAATTCCAAACTGTCAAAGTACGGTGTCTGTTGAGGCTCGGCATCAATTGATGCTCCTTTTGTTGGAGATTTTTCAAAACAAGTCAACAACGAGTGATCCTCTATTATTGTTTTCAACTGATTTGACAAGTCATCGCACTGTGAGTAAGTGAGGGAGTCATCAATGAAAGGTATTGATTCTGTCTCATTCTGACAGCTTGGGATTATTGGAGAAATTTGGACATTGGTGTTGAGGAGAGGTTGTGGTTGCAGCTCAAAAGTTGTATTGAGGAGGTCTGGCTGTGATTGTTGGTTATCTTGTGTTGTGGTGAGTGGAGAATCTAAAGTTGGATCGAGGAGAGGTTGGTGTTGTGTCTGTTGGTCTGAATTTTGCTTCTGGGGTTGGTAAGGTGGTGTGGAAGGAGAGTCAACAGATTGAGCTTGAGCTTGAGATTGAGGAAACTGAGAACTGAAAAGCTGATTTATTTCATTGTTCAGTTGCTGCACACACTGCCTCTCTGAATCAATTGCAACACATATATTGTATGCTTGGGCATAGCGTGCCAGTGCCCCTTTCAGATCCTTAGCCGTAGCCACAAGTTTTAACATTGGATCATTGTCCTGAAACATTTAACAGAATTGCATTTGACATTGGGTACACTAAATAACTTAGTGTACACTAGGTATTGTAACTTAGTGTACACTAGCTAGTTATCTTAGTGGACACTAGCTGTGTTGCTAGTGTAACCTAGTGTACACTAGCTAGTGTACACTAGCTATGTGTATCAGCATTGGCTAATGTAAACTAGCTAGTTTAACTTAGTGTACACTCGATAGTTATCTAGTGTACACTAGCCAAATGCCTTAGGCAGCTAGTGTTCACTAAGACAACACAGCTAGTGTTCACTAAGTTACAATAACTAGCTAGTGTACACTAGCTATGTGTATCAGCATTGGCTAATGTAAACTAGCTAGTTTAACTTAGTGTACACTCGATAGTTATCTAGTGTACACTAGCCAAATGCCTTAGGTAGCTAATGTTCACTAAGACAACACAGCTAGTATTCACTAAGTTACAATAACTAGCCAGTGTATCAACATTGACTAAGTAAGCTAGCCAGTTACACTAGCTTGTGTACACTAGCTAGTTATCTAGTGTACACTAGATAACTAAATATTTTTATCAAAATAAACAGGAAATATAAAATTTAAGAAAGAAAACAAACTAAGTAAATTATTATAAATACAATTACAAAAAAAAAAAAAACAACAACAACAGGTTCCTAATTCCCATCATTGACTTATTTCATATTTCAGAGTCCCCTAATTCCCATCATTGACTTCTGTCATATGCTGCTCTAGTGCGATGTGCTGTTCCATGGATATTTCTCCATACACAGAAATAGATCCAAAATGAATAGCATGCGCAAAGTGTTGGTCCCAAGTCAAGGTTCTTGTTGGAAAGCTCCTAGGCGGGCAGAATGGGCATTGCAATTTATTTTCCCCATTATAGAGGGGAAAACGCCCATTTTGGATTGATCGCTTGTGCCTTGCAACTTTTTGCTTCATGGTAAACTCTCTGTTAACCCTAGGTGGAACATCCACATTATTATCTACATATTCAACCTCCTCAGGCTGAAACCCTACATCAGAATCAGAACTTTCGTCCTGCTGAGCTTGGTTGTTGTTGTTGTTATTCATTTTGAGAAATTTGATTTTTTTTATTGTGATGGTAGGAGTGGTGGTGTATGGTATTTATATTAAAATATGGAGGAGTGATACGTGTACTTTGGGCTTGAGAGATGGTACAAGTGAATGTGAATGGTTTTACAGGGGTTGGTAAATGTCAATATCACATTTAATGGTTTTTTTGGAAGGTTATGTTTGAATTCATTTATGATTGATCTGAAAACTAGGACATTGGGTTTTCAGATAAAGCATTTATTTATTGTTGACTACTCCCTTCATCCTATTCAAAAAGGCATTTTTGTATAGTGTACACTAGCTAGTTATCTTAGTGTACAATAGCTAGTTATCTTAGTGTACAATGCTATTTTGCTAGTGTAACTTTGTGTACACATAGCAAGTGTACACTAGCTATGTGTATCAGCCTTGGCTAGTGTACACTAGCTAGTTATCTGGTGTACACTAGCTAGTTATCTAGTGTTCACTAGCCAAATGGCTTAGGCAGTAGGACAAGCCCTTGTGTACACTAGTTGTTGTTTAGCTAATGTACCTAATAAGTCATTTCTAATAATAATTAGGCACACATATAACGTACATTAGACAGATGGTTTAGGGAGGACATTTGATTCTAAGTTTTACCTCTTCTTGTTGTTGGTATTGTTCTGCTTGTCCACTGTGATGCTGTTGTTGTTGTTCTTCTTCTTCTCCTTCTTCTTTTTCTTCTTCTTTTTCTTCTTCTTCTTCTTCTTCTTCTTCTTCTTCTTCTTCTTCTTCTTCTTCTTCTTCTTCTTCTTCTTCTTCTTCTTCTTCTTCTTCTTCTTGGATGGTAATTAAATGTGTTGTCCCCATCCCAATCAAGTTCTTCTCCATTTCATATAACTCCCTTTCCTCCATCGTTTCTGTTGTCCAAGCTTTAAAAGCAGGGGAACATTTGCGAACAACTATGGACCCCACTTGGTCCACACGATCAAGGTAAAGGAACTGTAAAGCAAACAATGCACATATGTTAAATTCAATAGAAGCATTTATGTTGTTCTCTATATTTAGTATCAAATGGATTGTGCACTTACTACTAAAAATTCCAACGATCCAGTGAAGAAGGCATCTTCTTTCCACTCTGACCTGGCCCTCTTCAGTTCTTTAATCAGATATGCACACCAGTTATATTATGCACACTCATTAAAATTGACATTGGACCTCAACAAATCCTGCCTCACAAAGCTTGTCGTTTGAGGGGCTATTAAAACATTCGTCATGACGAAATTCATCGTGAAAAAATCATCCACCTCTGTGCTGTTGTTGATTTTTTGCGTGACGATTGTGGGGCTGACTTTCCATGGAAATTCAACTTCTTCATCGTTGTCAAACTGGGATCTCCAATTTTTCTCCCTATCAGCATTTTTCTTTTTGATCTCATCCAGTTCCATTTCTTTGCTTTCATCATTTTCTTTCTTCTTCATTTTAGTGGGTATAACAATTTCCCTATCACCCCTTGGCAAACCCAGTATCCGCTGCACCTCTTCTTCAGTCACAGGGAGCTCATCTCCATTTTCTAATGTTACTATGTTATCATTTGCATTGTAGTTGTTGATAACATAGTAGCCTATCCTGTGGGCTAGATTGGTAAACTTGAAATGAGAAAGGTTTTCAAATCCGTTAAGTTTTAACCAATCCATTTGAGCTGAATTTAATTTAGACAGTGCTTCCAAGAGCCTTCTCGGGCTGCCTCTAATTTTTGATTTTTTATAGTCATATTTGGAATAGGTTGCCCTTGATTTCCTCTGCGATGTTTCTGGAGAATGCTTTGAAAGCTGTTTCTTGCTACGTTTCTTGGGAGATGCCTGCATATAAAAAACAATTAAGTGAATACTTTTTGAAGAGAGTACATTAGATAAAGTAGCTAGTGTATACTAAGTTACTATTTCATTAAACATTTCATTAAATAAAGGGGTACAATAGAAATCAACATCTAACAGTCATTAAATAATAACTGTGTACATTAGATAAAATAGCTAGTGCACACTAGCCAAATGGCTTAGGCAGCAGGACAAGGCCTTGGCCAATAACTTGTGTTCACCATGCTGAGTACATTAGACAAAGTAGCTAGTGTACCCAAGTTAATCTGTCCTATTTTATAAATTTGCTATTGTACATTAGATAAAGTAACTAGTGTACACTAAATTACTATTTCATTAAACATTTCATTAAATAAAGGGGTACAATAGAAATTAACATTTATCAGTCATTAAATAATAACTGTGTACATTAAATAAAATAGCTAGTGTAACTTAGTGTACACTAGCCAAATGGCTTAGGCAGCAGGACAAGGCCTTGGCCAATACCTTGTGTTCACCATGCTAAGTACATTAGACAAAGTAGCTAGTGTACCCAAGTTAATCTGTCCTATTTTATAAATTTGCTATTGTACATTAGATAAAGTAGCTAGTGTACACTAAATTACTATTTCATTAAACATTTCATTAAATAAAGGGGTACAATAGAAATCAACATCTAACAGTCATTAAATAATAATTGTGTACATTAGATAAAATAGCTAGTGCATACTAGCTAGTGTAACTTAGTGTACACTAGCCAAATGGCTTAGGCAGCAGGACAAGGCCTTGGCCAATACCTTGTGTTCACCATGCTTAGTACATTAGACAAAGTAGCTAGTGTACCCAAGTTAATCTGTCCTATTTTATAAATTTGCTATTGTACATTAGATAAAGTAGCTAGTGTACACTAAGTTTCTATTTCATTAAACATTTCATTAAATAAAGGGGTACAATAGAAATCAACATCTAACAGTCATTAAATAATAACTGTGTACATTAGATAAAATAGCTAGTGCATACGAGCTAGTGTAACTTAGTGTACACTAGCCAGATGGCTTAGGCAGCAGGACAAGGCCTTGGCCAATACCTTGTGTTCACCATGCTGAGTACATTAGATAAAGTGGATATAAAAAATAATAAGTGTAAATGTACTCTATCTATTTGATGGTTAATATCTCGGGTCGGAGATTTTTTGCAGCCGAGGAAGAAGAAGAAGTGACACCAGCAATATCTTCTATGTTTGACAAAGTCTAATCAGTTTTCTTTCGTTTGACACCAGCTTGCTTCTTTGAAGCATCCAGTTTTTTGATGGTTGAGTGAATTTTTTTCTTCAGTTGTCTCAACGTCACATCTTCTGGCATTGTGTCTATCAAACATTCTCCTGATTAAACACAAATAAGAGTTAGTAGGAGTCATTATAACAACAGGTACACTACCTAAATAGCTAGTTGTAAGTACCCAAATCCGGATCGTCCAAATCCGTCAGAAAGTTAACCGAAATCCGTTAACTGGCCCGCTCCAGGATAACCGGAACTCGTTAAACTCCCCGTTGCTGTGCCAACGAGACGTCCCGGGACTGCCCCGTGCATCCCGACGTCGAACCGTACTTAGCACGTGACATCTCACGTAAAAGTATGGCTTTCCCTGAAAAACGCATTTTTCGGCACTTTCCGGGGGCGTTTCGGACATTTCCCGGACTGTTATTTTAAAAAACGGACAAAACCGGGACCGGGGGACAAAATCCCACATGGCTGGTGACTCAGAGGGGCACGTGGCAGCCATGCCACTGCCCACACATCACCCTTCAATCAATTTCAGAGGGAAAAGACCAAAATGCCCCTGGTTTGCAAGCCAAGTCCGGCCGGACTCACTGTGCACTTTTCCTGAAATTGCCAGCAAGTCCCCCAGATTTCCAAAATTCCCAAAACCCTGAAATTCAGTCCAAGTCCGGACGGACTCCTACTGCAATTTTCTTCCTATAAATAGAAGTTGCTGTCAAAGGCAAAGAAAGGAAGGATTTCATACCAAAAAATCACCACCCCACGGTCAAAACTGGTTTTCACCCTTCCCGAGCTCCCGTTTTGTCTCGATTCGCGTGAAACCTTCGTATTTCGATCAAATACGCACCCTACAACTTCGAAACAACCTTTCGAATCACTTTTCGTGTCCCGTACACACCTTCCGAGCCAAAGGAGTCGACCCTAGCCATAGGTATAACTCCCTCTCTCTGAATCTTCCGTCTGCCTCTCGGTTTACGCGCCGGCCGCTATAACCGTTTCGAACGTCGTTATCAAAATGTAGACGCCTCCGTCTAACGGGGTCCCATACGTTTTAGCCCCTCGATCCTCTTCTCTTTCCGTAAGAGAAGTAATCACGGGTTAAAACGGCGTTCCGACCCCGTTCCGTTTACTTTCATGTCATTTACAATTCCGAGCCGTTTGGCCTCGTTGATCGTCATTTACAATTCCGAGCCGTTTGGCCTCGTTGATCGTCATTTACAATTCCGAGCCGTTTGGCCTCGTTGATCGTCATTTACAATTCCGAGCCGTTTGGCCTCGTCGATCGTCATTTACGAATCCGGATCGTTTGATTCCGTTGACACCGCTTTAAATATTGTCATTTACAAGTCCGATCCGTTTGGATTGTGATAGTATTTACTTTTCAAAAGTCCGAGTCGCAACCGGATTCGTTGATCGCATATCATTTAATACGTATTTTTCCCGTAAAAATCGTTAACAATGTAATGCCCGGTTCAAAACCGGAGTTCGTCCGTCGAACTCTCTTTCAAAACGCGCGAAGTGACGTTCGGCCTCCGAATGTTCATCTTCAAACTCAAAGTCAAAGCCGCCATTTGATACTTAAAATCATTTAATACGCATTTTTCCCGTAAAAATCGTTAACAATGACTCGTATGGCTCAAAATCGACGTTTGCCACGCAAACGCTCATTTCAAACTCAAAGTCGACGTTTGCCACGCAAACGCTCATTTCAACTCAAAACCGACGTTTGTCATTCAAACGTTCGTCTTTGCAAAAGTCACCTAATCAACGTTTGTCATTCAAACCAAGATTAAGCTTGTCATTCAAGCCCCCATTTCAAAACACACATACACACACACACGATTTCGAGAAAGGTAGAAAGACTCGTCATGCGAGGCGTTTCGGGCGATCTCGTCATACTCTACCCGAAACGTAACCTGACCTCCGAACCTAACAATCTCTGGTACTAAAAAGCTTTTTACTCGTTTTTGCTACCAATAAAAATGACCCCCGTTTTCAAAGCCTTTTCCTAAGTTTTTGCTACCAATAAAAAACGACACCATTTTCACAAAAGCCTTTTCTCAACGTTTGGGCTCAAAATACAAAAACCGCGTGGCTGTGAATGTGTGCCCAAAATTTTTGTTTATTGGAATTCACGCGAGTTTGAAGACATCCGAGTTATTTGAAAAACGGAGTCGCCACGCCATTTTGATTACCTCAAAACTTTGAAAAAAAGGTTTTATGGGTTCGGAGGTTAAGTTACCCCTTGGGAAGAACGTTTGGCGTTCACCCAAAGTGCCTTGCCGGAGCAAGTCTCCCGAGATTTCATTAATCGTGATTGCTTGCGTGCTTTCTTTGTGTGCATGTGTTTGAAAATAAAGGGGGGGAATGTCCCAAGTTGTCTTCCGGACGTACAAACCATTTGTTGGTTGTCGCTCAGGATTTCTTGGAATTTATGTATTTGGGATTATGATCCCGTCCTCATCTTATGACTTGTGATCATCGCATTTTTAAACCTCGGGACCCTCGGGACTTGCGTGATCGAGAGAATGACTCTCTTTTGGTCAAAGATGAGGTTCTTTAGGAAGGAATGTCCTTAGCCCATCAATCCTACGCTTTAAGACGGTCGAGCTCGTATAGAGGCTTCATACTCATTCTTAAGCGATAATCGGAGATATAGGGTTCAAGGTGTCCCTTTCTAAAGAAATCATGAACCTTTAATGGAAGGAACGATGCAAAGATGAGAACTTTTACACCGGTCCGTTCCAAGGTTGCTAATGGGGACATGGGGGAATGCATGTAAAAATGATACTTTAGTGAAAAGATGGCATTTTTGGAGTGTAAAGAATGTCTTTTGGTTGCAAGGGATGCCTTTTTGTGCAAAGAAAAGATTTTTATGTAAAGAATGCATTTTTATGTTGGAAAATAGCATTTAATGCACAAATGATGCATGAAAATGGCAAAGAATGATTTTTTTAATGCAAAGTATGCATTTTGAGTATGAAAATGAGTTTTTAAATACAAAAGATGCATCTTTAATGTGAAAAGGGGTTTTTTGAGTGCAAAGGATGCATCTTTATGTATGAAAATGGTATTTTAATAAAAAAGATGACACATTATGTACATAGATGTTATATAAATTGCAGATAGACATCAGATTATATCATTATGGGGATTAACATCAGATTACAGCTTGAAACTGTGAAACTTCTGCAAACTGGCTACTTATGTCGCGTGACATAGGCTGCCTATGTCGCGTGACATAACTAGCCATTTTGCAGAGGTTTTACAACTGAGATTTGCAGAGGTAACAAGGCACCAAAATGGTCAAGTTACTTCACAAACAAATCTCAGGGAGCATGTTTAACAATAATGAACACTTCAAGAGGGTGTGGATATGAGGGATCCACACTCATCTTGAGTGTTCATGCAAAACCAAGTCAAAACGGAGATTTTATATGAAATGTAATGAAATGAAATGTGGATCTGGGTAATAACACTAAAGTATGCAACTTTAATCAGAATACTACATTATCAATGCATGTAACACATAGATTTCATATTCAAAGGAAAATAGAGAGTGGAAAAGGGGTGGAAACTCGTTACCCTTGAAGATCCACAACTCCTATATCAAGTTAGATATAGGAGCCTTCTAGCGTCCTCCTCCGGAGACTGAGTTCAGGCCTTGGATCCTTGGGAACTCCTTGATTTCTTGATGTATGTGAGAAGTGTGTGTGTGGGAAGTGTGTGTGGGATGGATTTGGGAGGATTGAGGTGATTTGGGGGGTATGTGAGGAGAGAGGAGGCTTCTGGAGCGTATTCCCTATAGAGGGGGACTGAGGGGTGGAGGAGGTGTGTTAAAATGAGAGGTGAAGGCCTCTATTTATAGGCTGCCTGCATGGGCTTGTTATGTCGCACGACATAACAAGCCATGACTGTATTCCTTCTAGAAACATGCAAGGTGGCATGGTTCTAGAACTTTTCCTGGCTAGTTATGTCGCGCGACATAAGTAGCCACTGGATTCTTCTAGAAACATGCAAGGTGGCAGCCTTTCTAGAAGGGTTTTGGGATTAAGAAAACGTGTTTCTTAATCACCAAGCATTTCCTTCAGCCCTTAAAAGGCTTGGAACAGCTCCGGAATTGCTCCTAACTTTAGGAAAATCCGGGAATTACCGGAAAATTACCTAATTGCCGAAAATTAACCTAAGGCATGAGCCGATTTGGGTACTTACAAGCCCTCGGCAACGTCACTTGCAGGCGAGTGGGGTTGTCGATAGAAAAGGATCCAATCTGGCGAATGCCGAGACGGATTGGGTGACCCATGTGGTCGAGTGGCTGGACCTTTTATGAAAGGCTACCTACGTATCCCGGAGGAATCAAGCCATAATTGTAGTTCGAGCATCACTAGATAGTTAGGAACGATGTCTAGGATCCTTGAGATTTTGACAATTCGGAGGTCGTCACCCGAAGAAGCTAGAGCTTATGGCGCTATCTCTTTATGACGGAGATAAAGGTAACTTAAGTTGGGAAACTTGAGCGTACGTCACTATTCGCGGATAGAGGTAGCACAAGTTGAAATGACTTGGGCATACTTCACTATTCGCGGATAGTGGTAGCACAAGTTGGAATGACTTGGGCATACGTCACTATTCGCGGATAGTGGTAGCACAAGTTGGAATGACTTAGGCATGCGTCACTATTCGCGGATAGTGGTAGCACAATTTGAAATGACTTGGGCATACGTCACTATTCGCGGATAGTGGTAGCACAAGTTGGAATGACTTGGGCATACGTCACTATTCGCGGATAGTGGTAGCACAAGTTGGAATGACTTAGGCATGCGTCACTATTCGCGGATAGTGGTAGCACAATTTGAAATGACTTGGGCATTCGTCACTATTCGCGGATAGTGGTAGCACAAATTGGAATGACTTGGGCATTCGTCACTATTCGCGGATAGTGGTAGCACAAGTTGGAATGACTTAGGCATGCGTCACTATTCGCGGATAGTGGTAGCACAATTTGAAATGACTTGGGCATTCGTCACTATTCGCGGATAGTGGTAGCACAAATTGGAATGACTTGGGCATTCGTCACTATTCGCGGATAGTGGTAGCACCAGTTGGAATGACTTGGAATGACTTGGGCATACTTCACTATTCGCGGATAGTGGTAGCACAAGTTGGAATGACTTGGAATGACTTGGGCATACTTCACTATTCGCGGATAGTGGTAGCACAAGTTGAAATGACTTGGAATGACTTGGGCATACTTCACTATTCGCGGATAGTGATAGCACAAGTTGAAATGACTTGGAATGACTTGGGCATACTTCACTATTCGCGGATAGTGGTAGCACAAGTTGAAATGACTTGGAATGACTTGGGCATACTTCACTATTCGCGGATAGTGGTAGCACAAGTTGAAATGACTTGGAATGACTTGGGCATACTTCACTATTCGCGGATAGTGGTAGCACAAGTTGAAATGACTTGGAATGACTTGGGCATACTTCACTATTCGCGGATAGTGGTAGCACAAGTTGAAATGACTTGGAATGACTTGGGCATACTTCACTATTCGCGGATAGTGGTAGCACAAGTTGAAATGACTTGGAATGACTTGGGCATACTTCACTATTCGCGGATAGTGATAGCACAAGTTGAAATGACTTGGAATGACTTGGGCATACTTCACTATTCGCGGATAGTGGTAGCACAAGTTGAAATGACTTGGAATGACTTGGGCATACTTCACTATTCGCGGATAGTGGTAGCACAAGTTTAGAGTTCTGACAATTCGGAGGTTGTCACCTAGCGTTATCCCGTTATAACGGAATAACGGAGATTGCGAAAAAGGTTGGATTTTGTAGAGAAGTTGAAAGGAATCAATAGTTTTTGTAAAGAAAAGTGGGACGCACCCGAATAATTTTTTTGTAAAGAAAACTGGGATGTACCCTGATTATTTGAAAAATAAAATTGAAAATGCCAAGGGCAAATAAACTGAATCACAGAGGTAAATTTGTAAAATAGGCCTCGGGGGCACTAGAGGGAAAACTGAATTGAAAGTAATTAGAAATGCCAGGGGCATAAAGGGTAAAAGAGGCCTACGGGGGACAAAATTGTAAAATGGAGCCTTTAGGGGCAAAATTGTAAAATCACCATTGGGGGCTTAGTATGTCGCACGACATAACAGGCCCTGTGGACAGATTTATTAAAAATCGCACAGTCGCCATTTTGAAATTAATTTAGACTTGAAATTGAGAGGGAGGCGACGGCGAGAAGAGAGAGAGAAATCTCAGAGGGCGATTTGAGAGGGATCTAGAGAAATCAAACAAATCTTTAGTTCGATTCAACTTGGAAAATGCCTCCTAGGCTCTATCCGACCAAGAGGGCTTCTCAACATGCCAACTTAGCTACTCGAAGAAAGGGGGTGCAAAGGAATCAACGGCCGTTTCTTCCGGAAGCACCAAGAGGAGATTTCTACCCACAGCTCGATGAGCATACTTCGGATGTTCGGAAGAAGGAAGAGGTAAGAAACCTAGGTTTTTTGAAAATTTCTTTCAATTTGGGCGAAATTGATTTGAACTGATTTTTTAGATCGTGCTATTGACATGAACTGGCATGTGAACATAGATTGACCTAGGAACTGTGATACTAGAATGCATGCTCTTAGATGATAGGTTTTGACCTATTTTTCATTTGAGACGATTTCAAGAAATAGCACGAAATATTAATATTTGTGCCATGTTTTCTTGCAGGGATTGCGCACCCGTGGCTCCCCTGAGGTGATTGGCAGGCTATGGGATAGCTTGCCTGCAGCCAGAGCAGTGGACTCGCCTAAGGGCCCGATTTACGCCGCCGGGCTAGGGCAATTTTTGAGATGGCGAAGGCCATCTGGGGCACTCAGAGGAGTGTGGATCTAGTGAGGGCATTCAGAGAGTTCCGGTGGGAGACCACTCACTCATTTCACTTCTCTTGGGGTGAGACTACGCCACTCCGCCGGACTTTGCGGTCATCACAGATCGCCTTTACGGATGAGCCGCTCTACATAGAGGAGCCTATACAGGAGTTGAGCCCCCACCTATTGCCGATGATGATTTTATGGGCTTACTTGGTTTCGTTCCCCGGATCAAGAAGGGGAATGGATATGAGTTGGGGTGCTACATGGCCTCGATTGAGGGGCAGAGCAGTGGACTACACCGTGGTAGATGATCCCGCTGAGAGCCGGCCGAGAGCCGAGAGATTGGCTAGAGCTTTTGTATGGGTGGGCTTTTCCGACATGCCGTTCATCAACAGCCGCATCTACTGCTTTGATTTCACCGTTGGAGCTACCGAGAGCCCGGGATACCGTCGGGAATCTGTCCCCGGGGGAGGCAAATTTAGCCGAGATGTATTTGGCCCTAGATGACGTCGCCGAGGGAAGGCGAAGTACTTCACCCGCTTTCATCCGGCTTTCGAGGTATTCTCTCACCTTGATCTCTTTTCTTTTGCGCATTTCATTATATCCCTTACTTTCCTTATTTGACTTCTTCTTCTCCTTTTCGTGCTTGGGCCTTCGAGTACTTTGGCCGTTATGAGTGGCATCAAGGATGAGTTTCCTCGCCACCACTTTTTCCCGCTCTTCGTCGGTGGACGAAGGATGCCAGAAATGCACTCAGACGCCGGAGGGCTCGAGGTGCAGGATTACCGCCTCGTATCATGACACGCCGACATGCCCGAGAGGGATTCCACTGCAGGCCGAGCTTGTTCCCCCGGACCGGCCGTTATGATGACCTCGGATTTGGATCACGCCGCGCACTTGACAGAGTGTCGCAAGCTACCGGTGGGCTTGTCCGGAGATGCCTTGTATCTAGGAGAGAGGGTGTATAGACAAAGATGGGCCGAATAGGCATGCTCGGATCCCCGATGATCCTCCGCCTAGGATGTGGCTGCTCGCCAGCTGGCGAATGTAGATGCTCGATTGTAGGCATGGCAAAGACATCTCTACACACGGGAGGGGGACTATACTTTGTACGTGGCCATGCATCTTCGCCCCACTGCACTGTGGTTGGTTATGGCGCTCATAGCGCGGGGCCTTCGACCGGCTACGTAGCTAGACCTCCTTTGCCCCCGACTTTCATTGATTATCGTGGCGGTCGCATGAGGCGAGCTCACATTGATATGTCCTGCACTCATCCTCATCCGGTGCTCCCGCGAGGTTCTAGATCCGTAAGTACCGTTCCTTACGCCTCTTGGATTGCTTGCATCTCTTTTTTGTTATCAAGAACCGCATTCTCGACGCTTTTTATGTCTCGCTTGTAATGTGTTTCGTCAAAGCTTACGTACATTTGACCAGTGGCATATACCGGCGCCGTGGGCATGATTGGCAAGCTCCGTAAAGGCATGAGTTTCGGAAGAATCGGCCGGCCACTGTGGTTCGATTGATATCTCTCCACCCGGCCAACCGAGAAGGAAGAAGAGCCGCTCCGATGACGTGGGCACCAGCGGGAGCACTAGAGGACCGACGCCTGACAAAGATCGCAAATGTGCCTCTTTACGCACTCCATTGAGATTGACGATGATGATGAGGATGAGGGAGCTGAGACGGCTACAGACTACGAGCTTGACTCTACTGTTATCACCGAGCTCGATGACTATTACCGCACGGAGACCATAGCCTATGAGGCACCTTCGGATGACCCTGATGATGAGCCAGAGGAGGCTGAGGATGATGACGAGGATGGAGATGAGGGAGAGAATGATGAAGAGGGTGATGGAGAGGATTCAGAGTAGCCCCCTTTCCCCTTAGACATTTATGACTTTTGGGTTATTGTACCCCCTTTGGGGAAAACACATGTTATTTTTGCACATTTCTTAGACTTGGTCTATTTCATTTTGAATGTACATTGCTAGCCTTTTTCTCCTTTGCACACATTTATGAAATGATGTACGATAAATGGCTAGAACTGAGTGACTTGAATGAATTTTTGGCTTGAATATGAATGCATGAGTGTATATGGGGTAAATGAACCATTCCCTATGCATTTGAGAGGTGAATGGATGGTATTTGCAGCTTTTGACAAGTCGGGGAGTGCCCTGGGGAAAGCAGGAAGTTGCTGATGTCTGATGTGGCTAGTTATGTCGCACGACATAAGTAGCCAACTGGCCAGTTTTGTCGCGTGACATAAGTAGCCAAGACTGCACTTCTCTTACCTTTTGGCCTTGGACTGGAATTGCCGACACAGGTTGGAATTGGGTGACCAAATAGGTCACAAACCTGGTCTCCTTGGGACAATGGCAAAGAGATATTTGGTCCCTTCCTATAAGGATGGAAACGGGGTGACCTAGGAGGTCAAACAACCAATCCTTCATAGGAATGTTCCAAATCAAAGGGGGTGACCAATATGGTCATAAAATTGGACTTTTATGAAAAGCTTACGCACCATTGGAGAATGGAGAAGGAAAAGGTGACCAATGTGGTCGGATGGCTGAACCTTTATGAAAGGCTACCTACGTATCCCGGAGGAATCAAGCCTTGATCGTAGTTCAAACTTTACCTAGACAGTTAGGAACGATGTCTAGGATTTTCGACGTTTTGACAATTAGGAAACTGTCGCCTAGAGTTATCTCGTTATAACGGAAGTAACGAAGGCGCTTTTGGGAGAAAACGTTATCATTAGCAATTGGCACGTTACTTGAGCCTGGGGGTGATTTTTTTTCTTGGAAACAATGGTAGAGACTGGTCCGGATGTACATATGGGAATGTATTTGGAAATTGTTAAAGACGGGTTTCAAGCAAGTGGGGATCGTATTCCTGGGTGCGGACCGAACCGCCGCTTGTTGCCGAGATGTTGTCAACGTGGACTAGAATTCCTTTCTTGGGCCGAGACTCGGGTTTAAACCTCGGGTCTTGATTAAGGTCCTTTTCTTAAACTCGGCGCTTGAAGCCGATGCCGATGTGCTTTTACAACCAAAGCGTATGTTGGAGTGACCAAACCTTTCTTCTAGGGATGGATATGACTTATCGGAGCTCCTGGTCGGAGGAAAAACTTTCTACAAAACCCCATGTCTTACTAAAGCAAGGAAAGATCCTTTCATTTGGCAAAGCCCCTGCTGAATGAGCCGAGCAAGCGAAGTGACTTGGCGAAGCCCCGCCCGGTGACCTAACAAAAATCCCAATCCGATTGGTATTGCGAACGTGATTCCGAAATTGATCTCGACTAAGACCGAATCCATCTAGGGACCTAGTGAAGAACCCGATATGAACCCTAAACATGGCTAAAGAAGCCCCAGTTTAAAGGAATGACTTGGCAAAGCCCCAGACTGGAAGAGTTTCGAGGCAGTCCTAATGCGAATTGTAGCAGAAGAGGGAAAACCTATCCTTTTTTTTTTATTTCTATTTTTTTTTTAGTCAACCTTAAGGAGACGCAGACAAAGAGAATAATTTTAGGAAGATATGTACATGCAGGGGCATATTTTTCAAAAGGTGGGAATAATCCCGATTTTGTGTTATTTTGATGGCCTTATTCGATGTAGGCACAAAACTCGCTTTGGGTTTGACTCTTTTGAGAGAGTATAAGCGTAGAAAGGTTGGTAAAAGTGTATGGAAGCCCCCGCCGACGTAAAATCAAGTGTTTAGCGCTATCTTTCCTAAAATGTAGAAAAGGAAGACTTGTCAAGACATCTGAAAACTTGTTTTATTTACAATGATCACAAGATTGCTTAAAACCCTTTATTAATGTTCGGGTTATTCAACCACTAATCTCGATATGAACAAACATTCTTATTAATCATGAGGAGAAAGTCAACCAATGTCGCGGATCAAGGTTGGAAAGAAAGGTGTGAAAGAAAGGTTTGTGTATAAGGAGGTCATTGATGAGACCGGGTTTTCTCGGAATCGATCGTGTCCATGGGAGAGGTCATTTGATGAGACCGGATTTTCGTGAATTTGGATATGCTTTATGACCGACCATTGTCGGTTGCCTACGCTTCCCTCATTGTGAGGAGCTCAGTCGCCGTAGTTCGGCCTTGGCCTGACGCTTGGGAAAGCTTTGGGATTTGCGGTTCCTTTAGTGAAAAGGCTTAGGATGAGATGATAATGAGGCGTGGGCCTCGGGATGATTCCTTGACCAAGTCATTCTTGGACGGCTGCTTCTGATTGCTTCCTCTTTCGTTGGGGAAGAAAGGATTCGTACGTGCCTGCAGGCTTATGAAATGCTTCTGGCTTTGCTTCGACTGCCCCATTGTTATCGACAACTTTTGTTCTTCGAGCTTTGATTTTGCCTGTCCGTCAAGCTTTTGATGGGCGGTGCTGGGTCCTTGGCCTCATTTTCTTTTCTTTTATTTTTATGTGCAACCCTGTTTTTGCCTAGACCGCCATTTTTTGGGATTTTCAAATTAGCCGGGCATTACTCTTTTTGCACTAAGATTTTTCTTTTTTTTTTTATGTGCAACCCCGTTTTTTGCCTAGATCGCCCTTTTTTGGGATTTTCGCCTAGCCGGGTATTACTCTTTTTGCACCGTATTTTTTTTTTTTTTTTTTTTTTTTTTTTTAAGCACCCGAGGGCCAAGGCGAGCCTCGCTTTAATTTCTCTTGACATCTTTGAGGTCGAAGACAGGCTCCTAGATTGTTGTCGACACGGGGTCAATCTTTCGAAGCTGAGTGGCCTTTTGCTGTCCCTTGATGATGCCGCCGTCGTTGACTTGGTCAAGGTGAAGGTGGGGGCATGGTTTGGGAAAGTGTATGGCTTTGATAAAGGCCTTTTGTTGGGTGAGGAAAGTGTAGGGCTTGATGGCATTAATTGACTTTCTCACACTGATTAACCAGAACGTGAATTATTTCAAGAGATTGTTCGTTGAGCAATGCAAGTGATCATATAAAATAAAACCATTTCATTTAAATGTAATGTAGGTGTGCAAATAATGTCTTAAGTCTAGCAAGAAAAGAAGAAGACTCTTTTATAGAAAATTGAAGATTCATTACAATGTCCATAGAGGACTTGATTGAAAGGAAAAAAGTACTAGAACCTACGAAGGTCGACTGAGAGACTATTTTTCCTTCTTTTTTTTTTTAAGGATAGGTAAACCCTAGTCTAGTTACTCTTCGCGGGTTGGACTGCCAGGGAGCTTGAGTTTTCCTTCGTAGATCGCCCATCGAATTTCTTTCTTCACTCCACACACTTGTCTGTCACATGACCATAATGCTTGTGGTACTCACGTAACTTGGCCCCGTCAACTCTACTTGGGTTTCTTGGCTTATGATTCTCGAGAGGTGTGAGAAGGCTTCGTTTCACCAAATCGTTGAAAACTTTGCTCAAGGGCATCCCAAAATCATCAGCCGACGTTTCGACCTTGCACTTCTTGAATTGACCTCTTGTCATAACTTTCTCGTCTTTGGCCCATGGAGGTTCTCAAGCTTCCCATCTTCTATCAACTTTTGGATCTCATGCCTCAAATGGGTGCAATCATCGTGTTGTGCCCATGGTATTGATGGAAAAGGCAATGCTTGGACTCATCCAACCGAATACCGGGGTTCCCGGGCTTCCAATTCTCCAAAGGGCTTTATTAGTTTTTCTTTCACTAGCTCTTCCGTAATCTTGCTTAAAGGCATCTCTCGTATTGTTAAAGTGAAAGGAGCGAGGTTTTCTGGGGACCTTGTTATTCTCAAGACTCAGATTCCCATTGTCCAATTGGTTCCACTGTTGGATTTGGTCAAGGAAGCCGTGACATTCTTTCCTTTGTGAGGTACCGGTGCCGAGCCAGGTACGGTTGCCGCTTGGTATTGGGTTATGCTCGGTGGAGTCATTTCCTTGCCTCGGTCCGACATCTTGGGTCAAGGGAGTATTGATACTCATCATGAGGTCAAGCTTCTCTTGCATCTGCTTTCACTTGCTCCATCAACATTGCCACATAGGGGTCAACGGGGACTCTTGGGCTATCGGAATCGGCAACAGGACTTGTAGTAGCGAATCCGACGGCTGAATTCATTAAGTCCGGTAGGTAACAAATGAAAACTCGATTCATCCTTTGGCAACTCATGATCGCATTCAGCGGGTATAGGGGCTTCGTAACATAGCCACATATCTCAAACCGATTATGTGAGGTTGGAGCATAAACCGGCGTGTATTGCCGAGACCGAGGGATAAGTGGGGTGAAATCCAACTGCTTCGAGAAGCCGAGGGCAATGGGGCCCCGATGAGCCGGGATGTTGGAAAGGACTCGAGGAGAAGTGGTCCTTGGCAAGGGATCATATGTGGATGGAGGAAGGTATTGGTTATAGGTCGGGGAACCGAGATGGCTACTCGGAGTCTCATCTTCGACCACTACCGCAGAACCGTTGGACTCAATTGTTACTTGGATTCCATTGCGGCGAAGAGCACCGATGAGCAATGACAATGCTTCTTCGTGATCCTTCCGGGCATTTTCCAAAGCCAGGACTAACTCTTCCTTCCTAATCATCTCGATTTCCCATACCCTCACCGTTTTCACAAATCCGCCATTCGACTCTCTCGAGCCGATGAACCGTCCGAACCGAAAGCCGCTGACCCAGTACTCTCGCTCACTTCTTTTTCGCTGCGGGAAAGGGATAGGCAAGGTTTAGACTCGGGGATAGGTAAGGTTTAGACTCGGGGATAGGTAAGGTTTAGACTCGAAGGCTCAAGTAACATGCCCTTATCACTTTAACTTTTGCTCGAAACGCATTTTCTCCTAATCCTAATTGATCGGAAAAGATGAGACCTTGAAAGGTCAAGATTGGAAGTAGAGATCGGACCGAAGGGGGTCACGATTAAGGATTTGACCATGAAAGGTCGAGTCGGGAAATCGGAGATCGGACCGAGGAGGTCTCGATTAGAGATTGACCATGAAAGGTCGGGACAAGAAAATCAAAAATCGGACCGAAGAGGTCTCGATTAGGGTTTGACCATGAAAGGTAGGGATAAGAAAATCAAAAACCGGACCGAAAAGATCTCGGTTAGGGATTTGACCATGAAAGGTTGGGATGAGGAAAACGGAGATCGGACCGAAAAGGTCTCGATTAGGGATTTCAGAGATAGGAACATGCAATTATGATTACACTAATTGTTCAAGTTTACTTAAAACAATGTCTTTTATTAATCTCTAATTGGTTGGAAAAGGGGTTCTGCCCTTCTTTTTCACAACTACTCTAGATCCTGGATCGCCGGGTTCCGTCACTACGTCTATAAGCCCTCGTATTCCACTCCGTATTTCGACCTCCCAGGGTGGACACTCGGCGAGGGTCCTATAGGGCACGCGGATCCCACCAACCGAGAGTAAAGAACGCTCCTATCGGGTCTAGCGGGTCATAGGACCTTTCAACGCACGAGCGATGCGGATTATAGTCAAGGCAATACCGGGAAAGTCTCGTCTCTCTGCCTTGACGGATCTTTGACAGAGTTTCGCTTGAGCGAATGACGGTTTTTGACTTTCGGTAATGTCCGAGAATATAATAGGCATGGGTCGGGCGGCAAAAGCCGGATGACACAAAGGTCACATTGAACTTCGTTGCATACGCAAGGCGTGAGTCGAAATCGAAGTCAATGCCTGGCCAAGATCTTGCCAGTTTTTCCTTGTCGGAATTTTTGCAGAGCTTCGCTTGAGCGAAAGATCTTTTGATTTTTTGGCAAAGACTCGGTCTTGACTCTTACGCATTTCGTGTGGGTCAAGGTCAATAGTCAATGTCGGAGTCAAGATCCCACCGATTTTCCTTGTCGGAATTTCGGCAGAATTTCGCTGAGCGAAAATCTTGGCTTCCGTTATGAGCTAAGGCTTGACCTTTACGTGGGTATGCAACCGGGCTATATGACACGGACTAGACCAAAACCAACCAAAAGTCACGGTTTTTTGAAACGTGTGACACCTGACCGTGCATTGGTCGACACCGGCCGCCATGGGGAGGTTGGGATGATTCCGTGCGCGCCCGGGAGCATCGTAAGGCCGTCCGTGATCTGCACTGGAACCACCCTCGGGTTTGAAGGACGTGCGTGCAAAAGTGTACAGATATATCAGTGCGCGTAGTGTGCGGTCTCCTAAAAATGTTCCTTTTTGAGTTAAAACAGAGATTTTCATAAATGTGTTTTAAAGGAATGATTTTCGGGACGGGGAGAATGCAACACATAAGCACGTAAATTTTTCGGGAGCCCCGCCGCCGTGGAGCCGAGTAGCCCCAAGCCGCTAGGACTCGCCAGATTAACCATGATTTTTCCCGGTGGAATTGCCACCGAGGTCGTCCGGTCGTAATCCTATGAGGATTGAGCCGTACGACCGCATGGATCAATTTTCCAGTTCCACTCCTTTTGCTATTTTTTTCGGGTTGTTTCCCGTTCAAAGTATGCACAGATTCCAAGATGCAAATGATGCAATGCATGGTAAAGAAAGCAAGCACGATTAATGAAATCGGCGATGGGAGTCTAACCCGCTCAAAGGGAAAAGCTTTCTTCTATATTTTTTTTTTTCAAAATTATTATTTTTTTTTTCGAAAAAGGGATACTGGTACGTGGGATTGTTAAACCACCTGGTTATCCCAAGCCCCGGGTTAGGGAGCGATACAGGAAGGGTAAGTGGGGTCCACCTATATACCAAGTATCGATTTTTGTTTTGAAAATAAAGCTTTTTTCTCCTTTGGGTATTCCCCAGCGGAGTCGCCAAACTGTGAATGTGTGCCCAAAATTTTTGTTTATTGGAATTTACGCGAGTTTGAAGACATCCGAGTTATTTGAAAAACGGAGTCGCCACGCCATTTTGATTACCTCAAAACTTTGAAAAAAAGGTTTTATGGGTTCGGAGGTTAAGTTACCCCTTGGGAAGAACGTTTGGCGTTCACCCAAAGTGCCTTGCCGGAGCAAGTCTCCCGAGATTTCATTAATCGTGATTGCTTGCGTGCTTTCTTTGTGTGCATGTGTTTGAAAATAAAGGGGGGGAATGTCCCAAGTTGTCTTCCGGACGTACAAACCATTTGTTGGTTGTCGCTCAGGATTTCTTGGAATTTATGTATTTGGGATTATGATCCCGTCCTCATCTTATGACTTGTGATCATCGCATTTTTAAACCTCGGGACCCTCGGGACTTGCGTGATCGAGAGAATGACTCTCTTTTGGTCAAAGATGAGGTCCTTTAGGAAGGAATGTCCTTAGCCCATCAATCCTACGCTTTAAGACGGTCGAGCTCGTATAGAGGTTTCATACTCATTCTTAAGCGATAATCGGAGATATAGGGTTCAAGGTGTCCCTTTCTAAAGAAATCATGAACCTTTAATGGAAGGAACGATGCAAAGATGAGAACTTTTACACCGGTCCGTTCCAAAGTTGCTAATGGGGACATGGGGGAATGCATGTAAAAATGATACTTTAGTGAAAAGATGGCATTTTTGGAGTGTAAAGAATGTCTTTTGGTTGCAAGGGATGCCTTTTTGTGCAAAGAAAAGATTTTTATGTAAAGAATGCATTTTTATGTTGGAAAATAGCATTTAATGCACAAATGATGCATGAAAATGGCAAAGAATGATTTTTTTAATGCAAAGTATGCATTTTGAGTATGAAAATGAGTTTTTAAATACAAAAGATGCATCTTTAATGTGAAAAGGGGTTTTTTGAGTGCAAAGGATGCATCTTTATGTATGAAAATGGTATTTTAATAAAAAAGATGACACATTATGTACATAGATGTTATATAAATTGCATAGACATCGATTATATCATTATGGGGATTAACATCGATTACATGACTTGAAACCGTGAAACTTTCGCAACCGGGCTACTTATGTCGCGTGACATAGCCGCCTATGTCGCGTGACATAACTAGCCATTTTGCGTAGGTTTTACAACCGAGATTTGCAGAGGTAACAAGGCACCAAAATGGTCAAGTTACTTCACAAACAAATCTCAGGGAGCATGTTTAACAATAATGAACACTTCAAGAGGGTGTGGATATGAGGGATCCACACTCATCTTGAGTGTTCATGCAAAACCAAGTCAAAACGGAGATTTTATATGAAATGTAATGAAATGAAATGTGGATCTGGGTAATAACACTAAAGTATGCAACTTTAATCATAATACTACATTATCAATGCATGTAACACATAGATTTCATATTCAAAGGAAAATAGAGAGTGGAAAAGGGGTGGAAACTCGTTACCCTTGAAGATCCACAACTCCTATATCAAGTTAGATATAGGAGCCTTCTAGCGTCCTCCTCCGGAGACTGAGTTCAGGCCTTGGATCCTTGGGAACTCCTTGATTTCTTGATGTATGTGAGAAGTGTGTGTGTGGGAAGTGTGTGTGGGATGGATTTGGGAGGATTGAGGTGATTTGGGGGGTATGTGAGGAGAGAGGAGGCTTCTGGAGCGTATTCCCTATAGAGGGGGACTGAGGGGTGGAGGAGGTGTGTTAAAATGAGAGGTGAAGGCCTCTATTTATAGGCTGCCTGCATGGGCTTGTTATGTCGCACGACATAACAAGCCATGACTGTATTCCTTCTAGAAACATGCAAGGTGGCATGGTTCTAGAACTTTTCCCGGGCCGGTTATGTCGCGCGACATAAGTAGCCACTTCTGGATTCTTCTAGAAACATGCAAGGTGGCAGTCTTCTAGAAGGGTTTTGGGATTAAGAAAAACGTGTTTCTTAATCACCAAGCATTTCCTTCAGCCCTTAAAAGGCTTGGAACAGTTCCGGAATTGCTCCGGAACTTTAGGAAAATCCGGGGAATTACCGGAAAAATTACCGGAATTGCCGGGAAAATTAACCGGAAGGCATGAGCCAGATTTGGGTACTTACAGTGGCGACTCCTCATTCTGCTCCTTCCCGTGAAGCGAGGTCTCAGACACCAACCCCCCGCGAAAGACAACCGCCTTTTCCGCCGCCCCGCGCGCGAAAAAGATCGGGTAATTTCAGTTGGCGACTCTGCTGGGGATTTGATACTTTTTTCAAAACTACCGTTGTTTTCTAAAAAGCCTTCCGTGGGTCAAACTTTCGTTTACCCTTCCTCGTTTTCGTGTGTGTGTGACTTTAAACCTCGAACGGTTTTCTTCAAAAGGCATTACATTGTCAACTTTTCAAAATCTTACCATGTTTGTGCATCCCCATTCATGTTTGATTTTCATTACTGTATTTTGAACTGTGCATCATAAATTCTTTAAGACACATTCTGAAAAATCTCTGTTTTACTCAGAAAAAGAATTTTAGTGACCGCACACTACGCGCACTTGCTACCTCGGAACACCGCACTTCACGTGCACTTGCTGCCTCGGTACACTGCACACTACAACCCCTAACCCGGGATGGCCTTATCGCTGCACTCCGATTGGTCTGCCAGACACCTTTCGGGGGCGCACGGGGTAGTCCCAAACATCCCATCCTAGCCCGTGTAAGCCATGCACTCTTTGTGTCACACTTTATCCAAGACCCCGGTTGGTTTTTGGCTTAGCTCGTGTCATAAAGCCTAAGTGTATGTTTTTCACGCCGGGCCCCGCTCCGAGTCAAGCTCGAGAGTTTTAGACCGAAGGTCGTTCCCGACCCGAAGTCTTGAGCTTTTCAGCCTTGACTTTGACGCGGAGCTCTGCCGAAAAATATACCCGAAAGTTCAATGTGACGTCGTGTCACCAAACCTCGCCGTATGTACCGTGCCAGCCACAACTTGGCCAACGCTAAAAGCTAAAGGTCTCTCGCACAAGCGAGTCAGGAGAGGTCATGCCCAAATTTTGGCACGACTCCCGCCTTAACTTAAGGACGTTGACCTCGACCGTGGCCCGTACGCCGCACACGTCGAAAGTTTGCGTGATCGCCTAGCCTTAAGTTCACTTTTTCCTTTGTCGGTGGAACTCGCTTGCCTTATCGACCCTCGCTCGGGATAGTCCGTCCCGAGAAAGATGATCTACAATGGAAACGAGGGGCTTATAAGCGTAGTGACGAGATCCACCGATTAGAGCTCTAGGATTAGTTGCGAAAAAGAAGACACGCTCTTTTCCAACCAATTAGGACTCGAGAAAACGCGCTTTAAGTAAACTTTAATCGGTAATCGCACATTGCACAAGCCCGAAAACCTTGAGCCAAATACCCTTTTCCGAAGCCTAAACCCTTCCTTTCGTTCCTCGCAACGAGCGTAAAGTGGTTCGCATTTCCGGCCGCCGCCTTGCCAGATCACGTAACGAGCGGCGTACGCTTCGGTTCCCCTCGCTCCTCGGCCCAAGTATTTCCGACATGTCTAGCTCACTGAGAAATCGTGACGGGAAGGACCCCGCCACCGGTAATGTATATGACATTGGAAGAAGCCATCCGGGCTTGTGAGGTTCACAAGAGGCGTAAAGAAGATCGCAGTAATTTCGTGGTACAGCCTTCGAATGAGCGCGGTATAGCAGCCTATCCCCGCCGACGGTACTTTTGTCCCGGGTCGAGGATGACGATTCCCCCGAAACCAGCTTCACCAAACCTTCAATCAGTTCCTCCCCCGCCAACTTACGGATGCCTTCCAACCAAGGAAACAAATGACCTAGGCTCCATGTTGCCACCTCTCGTGGCAACCCCGTCAATTTTGGTCACCCAAAGGCTACACCCATCACTCAATATCACCGCCGCACCGCCGACCATCTCAGATGCCAATATCCCTCAATACCCTCCCGGTTCGTCCCGGTGCCTATACACGAATCTCTAAACACCGGGACAAACCCCGATACAGCTCGTAAAAGGCTCCCGTATATTCTCATATACCAAGCCTTCCACCTCCAATCACTACCGCTCACGTGGTAGCACCCGGCGCCGAGCCTCACAACCCACCACCGGACCCAACCTTAGCCTCGGATGGTCGAGCAGATGAAAGACCCGAAAGCCACCATGAGCAAATTTCAAGAAGGAAACGTTCAAATCCACCGATCCGGGAATGGTCACGCCTCTCCCCGCCAAGTTCGTAATGCCGGAGATGGACCGATTCGATGGAACCGAATGTCCTCAAACGCACGTCGACACTTACGTTCTCGGCATGAGAGCAAAAGGAGCAACCCTCCAAAGAAATGGCCGACCACTTCCAAAGATACGCTCAAAAGTTCGCCGTTACGATGGTTTCGAGGGTCAAGCTCGCGGATCGCCACACTGGGAACAGACAAGCAACATCTTCCCGGAACGATGCATCCAACTTAGAGTGGGAAACAAGTCGCGAGGACTTAATCACCACCGAGCGTAAAGCGGATGAAAGTGTTGGGGAATTCTACAAGAGATGGAGCCGGAAACTCTCCGAAATCATGGAGCCACTCTCCAAAGACGAACGTATGCGGATCTTCAAGTCTTGCTTGAGACCGTCCATCGAACTCTCATCGGGCCACAATTTCTTCCTGCATCTCCGGCCATGGTCAATGCCGGCTCACGCTTCGAGAAGGATCTCAAGGAAAAGTTGGCTACCGCACGCCCATACGTATACCGCTCAACAAACCGCATTCAATCCCGCACCGGCCCCCGGCAAAGGGAAAGATACGTCCGTCAACTACGTCCATCGTGGACAACAATGGGTAATGTAAACCTGGCCCCGCAAAGCAACAATTCTACTGAAGAAGCCTGTCGTACACTTCGACAAGTTGGACATGCCACCGAGCAAGATGTCGGAAGGGTTAATCAAGGAGGGTCTCCTTAAGCCCGCGGCCAATTACAAACCCAAAGTTCCCGTAGCCAATGCGGACAAGAGCAAATATCGCGCCTTCCATCGCATCACGGCCATACCACCGACAACCGTTTGGGGTTGCGATACGAAATCCGTAACTTGATAGAAGAAGGCAAGTTAGAGCGCCCCGTGGGCCCAATACGCTGGGAATCCCTTTCCGAATAATAACAAGGTGAATTCCATCGAGCGGGTGCCCAAGAAGAGTGCCACGTAACCGCTTCCGCCTCTTTCACTGGATCCTCCTCTAATGTCCACATCGCCTACGATGTTTGTGATCGCTCCGCCCGCCCGGGAGTACGAGTCTCGAGAAACCGTCCGAGCAATCCTCCGAGAAAACAAAGAAGAAATCCTCTCAACAAAGAATCGAGAGAAAGATACGAAGCCGGAGATACCAGCGTAGGTACACTTGGGAGAACCCTCCGGGAGGTTCGACTACTACGTACCGTACTCCAGCCTACCCTCTTTGCCTCCAGTGCCATGCAGCTCTAGAGCGCAGGGGGTGGGAAAGCCGAAAAGCCCAAATTGAAACCAGAATTCAGACCACTCGGAACACCGGAATACCTCGATCTTGGTAGTCCTACCGCGCCGTAAGCCTAACCCTCCGCGGATCGCCCAAGATTCAACTTGTCCAGCCTTTCCGAGCCCGGACCGGTAAAGGAAGACCAAGGTCGCTTGGCAATCGCACTCGATCAATGTGCTAACCAAGGGCGGCAACCGCCACAGCAGCCTCAACATACTCCCCGAGGTTCCAAAGAAAGGCTTTACCTCGCAAGAGGAAAACAGAAACGGATGGCCGGATGACTCTCCTTCTACGGATAGAGACGAGATCTACGACTCCCGCCTATATGGCAAAGCATGATCACGTTCGTGACGAAGACTTACCGAGAGACACCTCGGGGCACAACGAAGCTCGTACATCACTCTCAAACTCAACACCATATCACTCCCCGGAGTATTGGTAGATAACGGGTCGCCCGTTAATGTCCTCCTCTCAGCATGATGCGAGCTCTCCGCATCCACGAAAGCCATTTGATACCGTCTACTCGGACTATCAAGGCCTACGACAACTCGTCTCGTCCCCATCCCGGGGACAAGTGACTCGAACTTTGGTTCGAAACCCAAATGGTGCCAAAGAAAATTCCACGTGATGGACATTCCATCCGAGTTCACAGCCTCTTTGGGACGCCCTTGGCTACACCACATGAAGGCCATAGCTTCCACTCTCCATCGCCGCGTCAAGTTCATTAACCGACAGGGAGACCTCGAAGTCATCCGCGGGGACAGTTTCCTCACAGGAAACGAAGCCGAGACAAGAGCTAAGCGTGTCCGCACTGTGCACCGGGTTACCTCCTTCGAATCAACCAAGGGACTACCGGGCAAATCTCATCGAATCCTCGTAGTCCGGAGATGCTAACTATGTAAACGTACTCGAGCAAAGTGCACTCGGCAGCCCGATACATCAAGTTCAACTGTCGTTTCCAACACTTGGAGGCAGATTGGAAGGAAACGCCGAATATCGCCATGATACGGGCACATAAACCCCGCCTCCGCTACGAGATTCATCGCATTCTTCAAACTCATTCTCTCGGCCCCGCTGTGCGAGGAGATCTTTGTGATAAAAATCGACAAGTATCGTCATACTCATCTCGACCGTATGACCGTCGTATGGAAGGTCCTCTACGAGGACTCCTCTAAGCCTTTCCGCTCAAGCATGGGGTACGAGATTTTCCTAGCCGCTCCAAAGAACGCAACCTCGACGCAATACGTCCCTACACCCGGATTGAGCGATCGATGACGATGAATCTGGACTCTCCGGAGTCGAGGACGCGGCACCCGCAAGCGCACCTCCGCATTCACATGCTCGCTTTGAGGACGGAACTCCTTCCGATCGTGTCACTTACGACCAAGGTTCCAATACCATGGAAATTGTCAAGCTCAACGTCCAAGCATGCATGCCTATCTCGATAATTGGAAGCACGTGATTCACGCAACGAGGAATCCCTCTCGATCAAGTGAAGGACGACGACTTCGTCAATATCATCTATTCCGTGTATCCCGATGAAGCCAAGGATCCCGTCCTTGTTATCGATTCTCGCAACACCAAGGTCACCCTCGATGATCGCCCGCTCATGGTAAACGAGGCACCGGCCAAGCGAGCTCGTGAGCTCATCACTACTTCCGAGTACCAGCCCTGCCGGCAACCGGCCCGTGCCGTCGCCAAGCTTATACCCTCAAGCGCCGCCAAGGCCAAGGGCAACAAAGAAAGGAGACCAAGCTCCTCACCCCGCTACAAGTCGATCGACCTCGGGAATGCTTCCGCAGCCCACCCCGAAAACATCTCGTGAAAGTCTTCCCCGTAAGGCGTAGCCGCCTTCCGACACAGAAATGACCACCTCAAAGCATCAACATGCTTCGCTCGATTCTACTCCCACCGTCACGGCCCCTGATTCGTACATCCCGCCAATCGATCGCTAGCTCGATAGACTTGGCGATCGAACGAGATCACGAGACCGTCAACATTGCAGCACCAATACCCCGGGGTCAATTGCGTATATGGGCAAACTTCTTGGTGATCGAGATTAAGGAAGGACGCATGGAATGTCCCACCCGACTTCCTTCGTCAATGTAATCCAAGTGTTCCGCCATTCGGCGATTTGAATGTAATCACGGTTCTCGGGACACTAGCGACGATGCGCACCTACGGAGATCGCCTAGGTCTCGCAAGGAAAGCTCTCATGGAGCTAGCCGCTCAAGAAAGTCGTCTTTGGGACGAAGACCAAGCTCGAAAGACCTACAGTGGACCAAGCCCTTAAAGTGTCACAGCAGCCTTCGTACGTAAAAGCTAGAGGCCACTCTGCACCGCTCGACCTCGGAGTTTTGCCCATGGCAACTTCCCTGACTACCGTCTCTGCTCTCATCCAACCCCTCTCGCTGTGCAAGGGTGGTCAACGGTCCCGATGACCTAGGAGATGGAACGACACACAGTAACGAATCCTGCCGCTTACCTTCCCGAGGAAAGCAAGTTCTCTCGTGAAAGCGACGATGAAGACGATGAAACCATTCTCTTCCAAGCCGGCATGAAGTCAACAAAACCGGACTCCCAAGGGTCCCGGGAGGATGGGAACGGATCATTACCGCACTCAAATTGAAAGGCCAACTCGTGGAGGAAGGTCTATTTAAAAACAGGAGGAGGATGGAAATTGCCTCGAGCAACTACTCGTGGAAATTCCACGCCTACGTACTTCATTTACGTAAACAATCAACTGGGACAAAGAACTACCACATGGGCCGATGTTCGGGAAGCCGTATACTCACCTTCCGACATACCCGCCACTCGATAAAGCGTAGAAGAAAACTCTCCCCGATGGAGGTTTACCTAGACCGCCGCACGCAGCTTCAAAGAAGCACCGGCTATTCTCACATGGGAAGAAACGCAGCATTAACTCTCGACGCAGCTCCGCCGCAAGAAGGTTGATCCGGGGCCTGCAGTGGAGGAAAACTAGCCAACCACGAGTATCGCTGCACCCAACCTGCATCGCCCGAGTATGCTCAAGAAGAAGGAAAGGAACGCGATATACCGTGAAGAGATCAAGGAGACCGCTCGCTTGAGCCGAGAACTCTCCAACCTCCCCGGAGGGTCGCAACGCACGCTCAGCCTGTGCAATCACGTTGTGCACCGACATTCGAACAGCCTACGTCAAACCGTAGGCTACCTCCTCGCAGGCACCTAAGCGCATCCCGGGACGTAATCCGTCAAGCCGCCGAAGCTCCCGGAATTCATCCACAATCAATGAGTTGAGGGAAGACATATGGCCCTATGCTACGAGGAATCCTCCTCTAACTATGGCTCAACTCTGAGCACTGCTCGTAAGGGACCAAACCCGATGTCAGCCGTTCTAACCCGATCGGGTCAAATCCATGCATTACCACCTAAGGCCACCAAAAAGCCGACGGAGCCGTAACCGCAACCGGCCACTCGAAGACACAAGTTCCTTGAAAGAGGACCCGATCCTCACTACCTGCGTACTCAGCGAACATTTCCTTCGTCTCTCGCTCACCTCCTCTTATCCTCACAAGCTCAAGCTAGAGGAAAGCCCGGCCCGTACCATGGTCCCCGTGGACGCAACCCCGCATGAAGTCATTCGATGATTGGTAACATCCACTATGGCAACATTATCACCTTCACGTATTTGGACCTTCCAAAATTTGGGGCCGATCACAATGAGCCGCTCTACATCACAGCCACTGACGAGCGTCGCCTTCCCCGCGTGTCGGTAGACGGAGGTTCCGGAATGAATGTCTTGCCGCCCAAGATGATGGACCCGCTTGACATCAAGCCCACGCATCTTAAGCCTTCACCCACACCGTCAAGGCCTATGACTCTACTTCCCGTACAGCTTCTGGGTTGCTACCCTTAACATCTCGGTTCGGCAAGCGGGTGATCCCCACCGAATTCCAAGTGTTGGACATTCCAATCACTTTCACAGCCCATCCCGGGGCGTCCCCGCCTGCATCAAATCAATGGCGTGGCATCCACCCTTCACCAAAGGCCTCAAGTTCATGCAAGGCAACGAGCTAACCACGCCTACGGCGCGACGTTGTCACCACCGAGGGGACCAAAGACCAACGACATTCCAAGATTGGAAATCAAGCATAATGATGACATGCCATTAATCGGATTCACTCGAGACCTCCAAGATCCAAATATGCAACGTGGACCTTCCACTGCCTCACGATCGATTCCTCCCGCCATGAGGATGATGAAACTCATGAACTTCATCCCAGATCGGGCTCGGCAAGAGGCCGCAAGGCCAGCACCAAGTTATTGAAGTCAAGGACCACACCACGGTCCAGGGGCTTCGGCTACGTGCCAACACCGGCCGACATCAAGGAAGACAAAAGGCTCGCCCGCACCAAGGCAAAGCAGCCCATAAAAGGGGAACCTCCGACGGCACACCCACCTCCGACCTTACAGCCTTTCGACCTCGCTCATTACTTCACCAAGGGAACCGACAAAGCCAGTAACCGAGGGGACCGACAAGGGAACCGACATCAGAACCGAGGGGACCGACAATGAACCGACGCAGAACCGATGGGACCGACAAAGGAACCGATGAAGATGAGAAAGAAGCAGGATAGTCAACGCCAAGACTACGTAAAGGATGGAACAGCCTAGCACGGACCTCAAGCGTTTCGCAGGACTCAAGGCTAATCCGATAAGGGGAGCGTTCCTCGACATCACAGCCTCTACTCGGGACCAACCGCCACCACGGTCCAAAGATGAGTACACATTCAAGGGAATCCTGCACTTGGAGGAGCAACTCAAGGTACTCTCCATGGGAAACAAGTTGTTCGGATCGCCCGCCGAGGCCACATTCGAGACAAGAATCCAAAGCAAGGAACCGTAATTCATAGAAGACGCTCTCAGCTGACCAAATTTCTACGAGTCCGCTTGAAGAAGTCATGGAGTTGCCCAACTTGATCGATCGGGGCTCCGACAACAAAGCATGATCGCCATGATAGGGACAAAGCAGGAGCCAAGCCTCTCGATCCCCGCACCCTCCTCAAGCATCCAAAGAATGCCACCGAAGAATTGGGTAACTTTCACCGACCAAGGGCAAGCCAGCAGTAATTGGAAGACAAGCCGGGCCCGCACCCACATCTCCCTAAACCCGGTCTCAAACCCTTGAGCCGCCCTGTCGAGTCCGGGCCCTTCCGAGTCATCCAACGGCCTTACGGAGGACTATAATGTTGTAGCCAATCATGTATTCCCGTTCTTGTGTAATGAAAAGTCTCGACCTTTCTGAGTATCCTCTCATTGCCACTTTAACAACCGATAAGTTAACAAACAACTTAAAAGACGTTAATAATTCAATTGATAAAGAAGCGCATACATTAAACGAACAATACATTAGAGAAGTTCTCGAGCGTGTAGTTGACCAAGAGGACAACCGGGCCCAAGCCGCCGAAGAGGTTATGACCAAAGTGAACTCCGGGGCCGCGCAAGAGCCTAAAGAAACACAAGTGGGCGCTTTTCGCCGATGCGTAAAAGGAAGCCCCGATAAGCCTCCTCCGGGAGTATGTTGACGTGTTCGCCCGGTCATATCAGACATGCCAGACTCGATCCTCAATCGTGGAGCAATGTAATTCCCCCGATCCCGAATCCAAGCCTCGTCAAACGTAAGCCGCGCAAGATCAAGCCAGAGTGGTCCTTGCAAGTTAAAGAAGAAATTGAGAAAATGCTCCGAGTTGGTTTCATCGTAGTGATTGAGTACCCGACTTGGCTCTCCAACATCGTGACGGTCCACCAAGGCCAACGGAAAGGTCGATGCCGCGTGATTTCCTGGATCTCAACAAGGCCAGCCCTAAAGATGATTTCCCACCGCCTAACATCGACATGCCGGTCGACACCACGGCAAATTTCGAAGTAAAGTCCTTCGTGGACGGGTTTGCCGGATACAACCGCATCAAGATGTCCGAGGAGGATCGTGCCAAGATCGCCTTCACCACTCCATGGGGACATACTGTTACACGGCCATGCCGTTCGGTCTAAAGAACGCCGGGCTACTTACTGGCCGCAATGCCTCTCTTCCATGACATGATTCACAAAGAAATCGAAGTATATGTCGACGACATGATCATCCACTCCAAGGGATCGACATGCAAAGACATGACAGATCTCGAGGAAGTTCTTCAACGTACTGTAAAACACTCCATGAGGTTGAACCCGGCAAAGTGCACCTTCGGCGTCAAGCGCGGCAAGGTACCGGGGTACATGGTTACGTAAAGAGGTATCGAAGCCGATCCTTAAAAATCAAGGCCATCATCGACATGAAGCCGCCTCAAACCCCGATGTAAGTGAAAAGCTTCATGGGAAGACTTCAAGCACATCGCCGCTTCATCAACCGCTTGACATCTTCTCTCGCGAGCCCATGTTCAAACCGATGAAAAAGAATGCCGACATCAAATGGGACTCCGAGTGCCAAACAAATTTTCGAGAAGATCAAGACCTACTTGGTTAATCCCCCACCCCGTGCTCCGCCACACGAAGACAAGCCACTACTCCCGTATCTCGACAAAGCAATGTACACATCTATCTGAGCAATGCCGGCACAAGAACAGTAAAGATTCCAAGGTTGAGCATGCAATCTACTTCGTAAGCCGAAAGCTTCAAGGAAGTGAACTCACTTACTCAAAGATCGAGAAAACCCGTACCGCCTGTATGGGTAGTCGGGAAACCGAAACACTACATGCAAGCCGCATTCTGCTCCCGGTCTCCAAAGTGGACCCCGTCCGATATCTCTTTGACAAGCCATCCCCGTCAATGCGGCTAGCCAAGTGGTCATTCTTCCCGGCCGAGTTCGACATCAAGTACATGGTCGAAAATCGACAAAGGGCGTAGTAATGGCGCATCAACTTGCCGACTTCCCGAGCAAAGGAACCTAAGGGTCCCGATCCGCAATTTCCTGACGACGGAATCTTTTCACTTGACAGCCGCAAACCGCCGGCAACTCTTCTTCGATGGGGCAGCCAACAAGAAGGGGAATGGCATTGGAATGCTCCTTGTCGATCCCAAGGACGAGCATACTCCCATAGCCATCAAGTCGAATTTTGAAGCAACCAACAATGCAGCAGAATACGAAGCTCGTGCGCAGTTTGGAAGCCGCCTCGAGCGCAACATCTTAGAGCCGGATGTATATGGAGACTCGCATTGATCATCAATCAAGTATCCAACAAATGGAAGACGGTAGATTCTCGCCTTCAAGTACCACGCGTACATGGAGGAGCTCATTGCTCGCTCAAGGACATCTCTTTTCACTATTTGCCAAGAGACAGAAACCGCTCGCGTACGCCCGGCAACCTCGCCTCTCTTGTCGAAATTCCCGAAGGGAAAGCAAGAAACCCTCGTAATAGGCAGACGGGAAACACCCGCCTATTGCCGTGAGATCGAAAAAGAAAAAGAAACGATCGACGAACCCCGGTACAATCAAATTTACCAAGCACTCTCCAAAGCGGAGAAGCTTCCTTCACAAATGAAGATGGAAAATACAAAGAAGGGATCAAAGCCAAAAACATGATGGCATTAAAACGCCTGGCATCCCATTTCGTCATTCTGGGGGTATGTTGTACAAGAAGCGCCACCAAGGACCACTCCTTCGGTGTGTAAACAAAGAAAAAGCCGCCGAGCTAATGAACGAAGTTCACAACGGAACCCGCGGTCCGCACATGAACGCCCGAGCATTGACACGTATCATTCTCCGTATGGGATACTATTGATATCAATGGAAACAGCATCGCATCCAGCCGTCCGAAGCCGCGACAAATGTCAACGGTTTTCCAACCTCAATCACATCCCTCCTCACGAACTCTACCGCATGACTACGCCACGGCCTTTCGCCACATGGGGAATCGACGTCATCGGCAAGATCACTCCTCCAGGGAGCAATGGTCACGAGTTCATTTTAGTCGCAGCCGACTACTTCACCAAATGGGTAGAAGCCGATCGTACAAGGTACCGAATTCTAAGAAGGTGGCCGAGTTCATCCGAGAGAACATCATGTGCCGATACGGAGTGCCCAATGAGATCATCTCCGACAATGGGACTCACTTCGAAGGAAATTGTGACCAACTACCGACCGACCCGTAGTCACACGTCACAGTCTTCTCCTTACGTACCACAAACCAATGGTGCAAGAGAGGCACCAACAAGACTCTCGCCATGATAATCGTAAAGATGACCACTCGCAGGTCGGACCGGCCCGAAAAGCTACATCTAGCTCCTTCGGGGATACCGAACATCGCCGAACCGCCACAGGGAGACTCCGTTCGCACTTACCTACGGAATGGAAGCAATGTTACCCGTGGAATTGGAAATTCCATCCCTCCGAGTCCTCTTGGAAAACGGGATCAATGAAGTCGAATGGCTACAGAGCCGTCACGACGAACTTGCTCTACTCGACGAGCGCAGATTGAAAGCCATGGAACACACTCGAGCCTACTGCAGCGTAATGGCACGAGCATTCGACAAGAAAGTCAAGATCCGAGACATCGAGAAGGTGACTTGGTGCTAAAGGAAAAGCCTCCTACGTGCACCAATCCCCTCGGAAAGTGGGAGCCTACCTCGGATAGGACCGTTCGTGGTACAAAGAATCTTCTCCTGAGGAGCCATGAAGCTAGCAGACTTGGACGGAAACCCTTTCGTTAACCCCGTGAACGGAAGCAAGCTCCGCAGATACTTCGCTTGAGGAAGAGCACGAGTCAACTCACCTTCCCCATACACCGTCCCCTCAAGCAAATTAAAGTGCTAAAAGAGTAATACCCAACCGGATACATTCCCGCTAATGATCCAGTAAAAACAGTGGTCGCACTTCTTTTGTCTTTGTTTTTCTCAAATTCACCTAAAAGTGTCGAACTACGGTGACCCGAGCCCCTTAGTCCAATTGTAAAAGGGGAACGTAGGCACCATCATTGGTTCGGTCTAAAAACAAAAAAAATACAATAAGCATCAATTGCTTGTGTTTCGAAAACTCTTTTCATTTAACCTACAAATTCATAACGGTTAAAACATTCTTTGATGAGTTCAAGCACGGCCAACTCTTGACTCGCTACACGCTAGCAAAACTACAATAAAACATTAATCAATTAATGTGTCTCGCAATGACAATGGATGGATACTGACAAAGAAGGTCAACCTAGTTTCCCGTACTAGGTCCTTCATCCTTCTTCCCCTTCCCTTTCCCCGCGAGTGTTCTTCACCTTCGCAGAAATATTCCGTAGGCCTTCTACCCGGCTCGTGGACTCTTCCCGACGCTCCGTCAATCCCGCGGCCGTCAATACAGCCTTTCTCTAGCTCGTCTCGAGCCGCCTCGCTTCGAGCCATCATCGCAAAGGCTTTGATTGGCCTCCCGACAAGCACTTGCCACATAATCGGCCATGGCATCGCGCACGATTCCTGTGGTTAGCCCTCGCTCTGTCCTCCTCAATGTCGAGCCAGTCTGTGTGATCGCACCCAACACTCACTCCGTCTCCACAAGATAGCCATCTCGTGTCTCCCCCATACACTCTTCGTACTACCCGTATATCGTTGCCGACGTAATGCTGCCCTCTCTCCGTGAAAGAGAACCCCGGGCAGAAAGGACGTGTATTGCCACCACCGGTGACCAAAGAATAGCGTCGAAGGATCCTCCATCCGCAGAGATCCCACCTCAAAGGTAGCAAAGATAACTCGATCGGGCCAAGGGCACCTCGCTCCACTGCACGCCGCGTAACCAATGATGGAATATAGAAAGACGTCTCGAGACAGCCCCGCACTCGACGATCAATGCACCCTCCCGAGCGGTCCTACAAGTCTCAGAATCTCCAATGGGGAACCCACCATCGCAAGTGATGCGTGCCAAGTCTGCCATCCAGAGCTCCAACCGCCCGATTACCCCTATCACCAGAGGACGCCGCGAGAAAGACCAAGCGTCACAGACATTGGCACCTCGTGCATCATCTCGCAGCCTCTCCTCAACCACATGGTCGCATAGCGGGACTCCCTCCCCACATGTATCGACTCACGGCCGCCATCCGGCCTATGCCTGTGAACGTCTCGCCCAAGACCAATGGCACGATGTCTCTCCACTCCGCATCGCTCACCAGTGTCCAAGACACCGTGATGGCACACACCTGCAGACGTGAATGTGAACAGAGTAGCAATCACACACAGAGCAAACGCTGCCCCACGCAAAGACGCTCCTCGCCTCCGGCAAATCTTTCGGCAGCCCCGAAATGTCAACGTAATCTAATCCTCAGAGCATCCCGTATGCTTCTCCAAACCGAGATACCCAACAAGGACACTAGCTTCTCAACGCGTGGCCATGCCACCAAAGATACGGAAGAACTAGCCGTCTGCCTCAGTCCTCCTGCACGGCCCGGAAATCTTCAAACGTAGGAGTGACTTCGTTGTACGAAAAGCCGTACACATTCCTCCTTACGTCCTGTAACCGAGACGCGGCTCTCAAAAGATCCCAATCCGGCATGAGCTCCTTCAAAGCCCAAACAGATTTAATCCCGTAATACCTTCGAAAACCTTTTGTTCTCGCCTCGTGTGGTTCCGTACCCACGATCGAAAGTTGTCCAAATATCGCTCTTGCATCCGAGACGATAACTTGGGAAAAGGAGCCATGTCGAAGGTGAAGAAAACCTTAAAGAAATGGAAAAGAACTCACTGTAATGAGCAAAGCAATGCGCAGCTTCTTACAAATTGCAAAGCCGAAACCGCAATTTAA
Organism: Adenophora triphylla var. japonica; assembly: GCA_022495995.1. Taxonomy (NCBI): domain Eukaryota; kingdom Viridiplantae; phylum Streptophyta; class Magnoliopsida; order Asterales; family Campanulaceae; genus Adenophora; species Adenophora triphylla. The sequence goes on along the minus strand of JAFEMH010003112.1, from coordinate 220,960 downwards.
AGAATCTGAAATTCAATCCTAGTCCTACGGACTCCCTCGCAGCTTGACTTGGTCAACTCGCAGCCTACCGCTTTAAAAGTTGGAAACATTTCCAAACCATGCCCTCGTTCACTCTTATGAAATCTCGCGTGCTCGCCTCGATTTCATTTAACCAATGTCAATATCCCTTCCGCCCGGCTCGTGCAACAAGCAGTAAATAATTAAAAATTAGTGCATACATGCTTAATTTTTGACCCGTTCAATTTTTAATGCATTTCTCCTTTTTATTTATTTTTGATTAACCTATTTGCTTATTTGCCGAAAATAATCGAAGGTGATCACGTAATAAATATGCGGCATGTGTTCCGCCCCACGGGCGCCTTTTTGCAAATACATTTCAAATCAAAATTTGTTCCCGATAAATACATGCATTTTGTCTAAACAAAATAGTAAAGAAAGAAAGCAAGAAAAGGGGACTACTCTGAGTCCCGCTCGTCATCCGTACACTCGACGCACCGCTCCGCCGCCGCCGGATCTGTCGCAAACAGAACTCGCCGAACTCCTCCAAATGAATAGGCAAAGTGGCCTCCTGAGTACGCGAACTCGAGGACTCCTCTCGCGCCCGAGTGCGCGTAAGAAGGAGCTCCAAATCCAGCCTGTTCCGCCCGCGAACCGGCCAAACCCCGTGTGAAGTCCTCCCCACCACCGTGGGAGCAGCGAACCCTCGGCCTAGACGGCCCCCGATCGCGGACGTCCACGCTCCTCCGGAACCGCACCGCATGAACTCCACGAGCCTCCCGGCGTAGGCGGACCACCCGTCCACCAACCTCACGGCCTCATTGTACGTACGGCCGATACCCGCGAACCAGAAAATCATCGAAAGCGAATGTAAAGTACAGATGCATCATGTGCGTAATGCTACTATCAAATGCGTAAAATCAAAAGATGCTCACCGAAGCATTGGGGTCCGCCCCGTATCGTGGTCTCTGGCCCGCCGGAGCGGGATCACAAGTCGCTCGCGCGAACCGCCCAGCCTCTCGTACGCTAGCCTAGCTCGCGGACAGAAAATGTCGAGGACCTCCAGAACCTCGCCTCCCTATGCCGCACTCGCGGGCTCCTCACTCATCCTCAAGAAAACATCATAAGCGGCCCCCGCTATGATGTACTCGGTGAAGTACACACCCCGAAGGTATCCCTCCACCTCATCCATCGGCATCTCCCGGGGATGCCGCATGTACAAAGGAGGATCCACCGGCACCAAAGGAAGGGACCCCGCCTATGCCGACGAGTCACCCTCTCCCCGCATACATGGCGTCGCAGTTGAAGTCCCACCAGAGCTTCCGCCGCCGTGTAGTCTCGCCGGCACCCGCACCGCGACATGATCAAACCCGCTCCACTGTGTCACTGGATCCTCTCGAGAACTCGTGTTCGCCGCCAGAGATATCTCCTCGTACGACACTCGAGTGCCAACCTCGAAGAGACCGCCCTCTTCGCCTTCTTCTCGCCAAACCAAAGAAGGCAGTGGAACAGGGACGGTACGGCTCCTTGACGTCCCAAGCTCGCGGATCCGAACACCTCGTAGCACTGCACTGCCAAGAGAATGGAAAGTTATGTCGCCTACAAAGCGTATACATACGAGTACATAAAAGAGGCAAGGAAGAGAAAAAGCACGTAAACTTACATCCAAGACATGCGTGAAGTGCCTAAATGTGTGCTCCTCTCCCCGCGAGAACTCCGTCCAAAGAGTGGTAGAGCTCGGCCGCCCAGCCTCCCCCACGCAAACCCCTCACGGCATCCAGACTGTCGCCGACCCGAGCAGAGGGAAGTGACAAGACGTGTCGGAAGTCGGGAACAAAGTCGCCGATAGCGCAAACCAAAGGAACCTCGAGCTGACGCTCCGCGGTCATCCTCAAGGACCCAGCCTGTGTAATCGGCAACGCCCGCCTCAAGTGACGCTCCATCGGCTCGTACCGAATGCCTAAGCCCCCGGCATCGGTAATATCGAAACCCAAAGCAGCCCTGCATAACCGCTCCGGGTGTAACCATCAACCCACACCAGCCGCGTTGCCATAAGTCGGCAACCCTGATAGCGGCAAAATCCGTGGGAGTCACCGTCGCTCCCCCATCTCGAAATGGAAAGTGTGGGTCGTATCCCACCGCACTTCGCCGCGACATACATGGACTCGCCCTCGGCGTATCACTGCCGCAGCCTACAAGATCTGATAAACCCAGCCAGCCCTGAGTCAATCACCACTGCCGTGGACTCCTCTCTCCCTCTCGGGCCACGTCCGGATAAGGCCCCACAATGCACCGCACGCCTCAAAGGCACCCCGACTCTTCGGTTGTGGGTATCAACCATCCCCGTCCCCGCGTACAAACAAGACAAGCAACGTCAACAAAATGCAACAACGCATGTCAAAAGGATGCAATGCAGATACGGTTCTCATTCATTTCCTACGTATATTCAAAATCTTTCGAAAACTCCGTCGAATCCGAACTTTCAAAATCTTTCGAAACTCCGAACTTTCAAAATCTTTCGAAAACTCCGTCGAATCCGGAACTTTCAAAATCTTTCGAAAACTCCGTCGAATCCGGAACTTTCAAATTCTTTCGAATTTTTCGAAAATTTCGCTCCGTCCCGAATTAAAGCTACTTTAATTTTGGAAAATGCATTTAGACATGGAATTTTGCAACCAAAATTTTTATGTCATCTACCCATGATGTCAATTGAACTACGTCCTAGTCAATTTCGACAACGATTCATAGCAAAGTCAAAAGCCCCAAATCGGGCACCAAAATCCCTAAGTAAATTCCTAGCAAATTTCTAACATTTAAAGAATGCACATTCTTGAAATTAATGGAATTTGTAGGGAACTTACGTGTCTTTCGATCCCTCCCTTGGAGTTGTGGCGGTCCCTCGCCGGATAAAACTCCGCCGGATTCAATGGAAGAGTGGTGGTTCGAATGGTCCGAACCAATCGAGTTCTTTCGTTGTCGGTCCTTCCATGGCGAGCCATTGGTCCTCCTTCACCCTCCATAGCGATTTTCCCTAACAAATTCGAGCAAACCTTGCAATTTGGGGTGGAAAATTTTCTCTCCTCTCTCTCTCTCTCGCCGGCAATAATGGAAGAAGTGCCCCTCTTTCTTCCCCAGCCTCGGCATTTAAAAAGTTTCTGGAAAAACAGTAAAAGTCCGACCGGACTCTTACTGCACCAGAATAATTTTTGCCCCTTTTGCCCTCGCCTTGGCAATTCCAATTTTACCACTTTTGGCCCCCGAAAGTGTAAAATTTTCCCCAGTTAGACATTTCTAACACCCTATCCCCGAGGATAAATCAAAGTTAGTTCTCACTAACGTTCGTCTCCAGACGTTAAATTCCCGGTTAGTTCTCACTAACGTTCGTCTCCAGACGTTAAATTCCCAGTTAGTTCTCACTAACGTTCGTCTCCAGACGTTAAATTCCCGGTTAGTTCTCACTAACGTTCGTCTCCAGACGTTAAATTCCCAGTTAGTTCTCACTAACGTTCGTCTCCTGACGTTAAAATTCTCAGTTAGTCCTCACTAACGTCCGTCTCCAGACGTTAAATTCCCAGTTGACGTTTGACATTCAAACGCTCAATCATGTCTCCGGACATTCCAGTTACAATTTCATCTCCTGACGTTAAATTCAGTCCAGTTGACGTTTGACATTCAAACGTTCAACCATGTCTCCGTACATTTCAGTTACGATTCCGTCTCCCGACGTTAAAATTTAAATGGTCCTCACCATTAAACTCTCAATCGCGACCTTTCACGGTCCGATTTCAATCCTCAATCGCGACCTTTCACGGTCCGATTTCAATCCTCAATCGCGACCTTTCACGGTCCGATTTCAATCCTCATTCGTGACCTTTCACGGTCCGATTCCAAATCCTCAATCGCGACCTTTCACGGTCCGATTTCAATCCTCAATCGCGACCTTTCACGGTCCGATTTCAATCCTCATTCGTGACCTTTCACGGTCCGATTCCAAATTCTCGTTCGCGACCTTCGCGGTCCGATTTCAATCCTCAATCGCGACCTTTCACGGTCCGATTTCAATCCTCAATCGCGACCTTTCACGGTCCGATTTCAATCCTCAATCGCGACCTTTCACGGTCCGATTTCAATCCTCAATCGCGACCTTTCACGGTCCGATTTCAATCCTCAATCGTGACCTTTCACGGTCCGATTTCAAATTCTCGTTCGCGACCTTCGCGGTCCGATTTCAATCCTCAATCGCGACCTTCGCGGTCCGATTTCAATCCTCATTCGTGACCTTTCACGGTCCGATTCCAAATTCTCGTTCGCGACCTTTCACGGTCCGATTTCAATCCTCAATCGCGACCTTTCACGGTCCGATCTCAAACATTCAATTCCGACCTTCGCGGTCCGACCTCCACCCTCTTATCAAGACCTTCGTGGTCATCTCTCCGGCAACAGCAATAAGCCCGAACCCCAAGGTACGAACGCCTTGCAAATAGTCATCTCTCCGACAACAGCAATAAGCCCGAACCCCAAGGTACGAACGCCTTGCAAATGGTCATCTCTCCGGCAACAAAGAATAAGCCCGAACCCCAAGGTACGAACGCCTTGCAAATGGTCATCTCTCCGGCAACAAAGAATAAGCCCGAACCCCAAGGTACGAACGCCTTGCAAATGGTCATCTCTCCTAAGAACAAAGAATAAGCCCGAACCCCAAGGTACGAACGCCTTGCAACAATCCCTCTCTGGCAACAGCAATAAGCCCGAACCCCAAGGTACGAACGCCTTGCAAATGGTCATCTCTCCGGCAACAGCAATAAGCCCGAACCCCAAGGTACGAACGCCTTGCAAATGGTCATCTCTCCGGCAACAGCAATAAGCCCGAACCCCAAGGTACGAACGCCTTGCAACAATCCCTCTTCGGCCATCCAAGTAAGCCCGAACGCTCATCCCCAGCAGGATAAAACTGGCAACAGCAATAAGCCCAGCACCCAAGGCACGAAAGCCCTCGTCAACATCGCAACTCCGGTTTGAGGCGCCACACGCCTCGAAGGTTTCAGAAGTCTCAGGTTCAGACGCCTCCCAATAGTCTCCATTCAGGTTCCGATACCTCGCGAATGGTCTCCTCTCAGGTTCAGACGCCTCCCAATAGTCTCCATTCAGGTTCAGACGCCTCCTAACAGTCTCCATTCAGGTACAGGTACCTCGCGAATGGTCTCATCCAGGTTTAGACGCCTCCTAACAGTCTCGCTCAGGTCAAGGTCCCCATGCGTGGACCTTGCCCCTTTTCGAACTACGATCGGCTTGATTCCCGCCGGATACGTAGGAATCCTTTTCGCTAAGTGGTCCAAACACTGACCGCCTGTGTCTCCTTCAAAGTAAGGCATCCCGATTTGGATCCTTATCTTTTTCAATCGACCCCACCTCCTTCGGAGGAGACGTCGCCGAGGGGCTAACTGTAAGTACCCAAATCCGGATCGTCCAAATCCGCCGAAAGTTAACCGAAATCCGTTAACCGGCCCGCTCCAGATAACCGAACTCGTTAAACTCCCCGTTGCCGTGCCAACGAGACGTCCCGGATCGCCCGTGCATCCCGATGTCGAACCGTACTTAGCACGTGACATCTCACGTAAAAGTATGGCTTTCCTCGAAAAACGCATTTTCCGGCACTTTCCGGGCGTTGGACATTTCCTGATCGTTATTTTAAAAACGGACAAACCGGGACCGGGGACAAAATCCCACATGGCCGGTGACTCGAGAGGGCACGTGGCGCCATGCCACGCCCACACATCACCCTTCAATCAATTTCAGAGGGAAAAGACCAAAATGCCCCCGGTTTGCAAGCCAAGTCCCCGGACTCACCGTGCACTTTTCCCGAAATTGCCAAAGAAGTCCCCTGCATTTCCAAAATTCCCAAAACCCCTGAAATTCAGTCCAAGTCCGGCCGGACTCCTACTGCAATTTTCACCCTATAAATAGAAGTTGCTGTCAAAGGCAAAAAAGGAAGGATTTCATACCAAAAAATCACCACCCCACGGTCCAAACTGGTTTTCACCCTTCCCGAGCTCCCGTTTTGTCTCGATTCGCGTGAAACCTTCGTATTTCGATCAAATACGCACCCTACAACTTCGAAACAACCTTTCGAATCACTTTTCGTGTCCCGTACACACCTTCCGAGCCAAAGGAGTCGACCCTAGCCATAGGTATAACTCCCTCTCTCTGAATCTTCCGTTCCGTCTCGGTTTACGCGCCAGTCGCTATAACCGTTTCGAACGTCGTTATCAAAATGTTGACGCTTCCGTCTAACGGGGTCCGATACGTTTTAGCCCTCGATCCTCTTCTTTCCGTAAGAGAAGTAATCACGGGTTAAAACGGCGTTCCGACCCCGTTCCGTTTACTTTCATGTCATTTACAATTCCGAGCCGTTTGGCCTCGTTGATCGTCATTTACAATTCCGAGCCGTTTGGCCTCGTTGATCGTCATTTACAATTCCGAGCCGTTTGGCCTCGTTGATCGTCATTTACAATTTCGAGCCGTTTGGCCTCGTCGATCGTCATTTACGAATCCGGATCGTTTGATTCCGTTGACACCGCTTTAAATACTGTCATTTACAAGTCCGATCCGTTTGGATTGTGATAGTATTTACTTTTCAAAAGTCCGAGTCGCAACCCGATTCGTTGATCGCATATCATTTAATACGCATTTTCCCGTAAAAATCGTTAACAATGTAATGCCCGGTTCAAAACCGGAGTTCGTCCGTCGAACTCTCTTTCAAAACGCGCGAAGTGACGTTCGGCCTCCGAATGTTCATCTTCAAACTCAAAGTCAAAGCCGCCATTTGATACTTAAAATCATTTAATACGCATTTTTCCCGTAAAAATCGTTAACAATGACTCGTATGGCTCAAAATCGACGTTTGCCACGCAAACGCTCATTTCAAACTCAAAGTCGACGTTTGCCACGCAAACGCTCATTTCAACTCAAAACCGACGTTTGTCATTCAAACGTTCGTCTTTTCAAAAGTCACCTAATCAACGTTTGTCATTCAAACCAAGATTAAGCTTGTCATTCAAGCCCCCATTTCAAAACACACACACACACACACACGATTTCGAGAAAGGTAGAAAGACTCGTCATGCGAGGCGTTTCGGGCGATCTCGTCATACTCTACCCGAAACGTAACCTGACCTCCGAACCTAACAATCTCTGGTACAAAAAGCTTTTTACTCGTTTTTGCTGCCAATAAAAATGATCCCCGTTTTCAAAAAGCCTTTTCCTAAGTTTTTGCTACCAATAAAAACGACACCTTTTCACAAAAGCCGTTTCTCAACGTTTGGGCTCAGAATACAAAAACCGCGTGGCGACTCCTCTTTCTGCTCCTTCCCGTGAAGCGAGGTCTCAGACACCAAACCCCCGCGAAAGACAACCGCCTTTTCCGCCGCCCCGCGCGCGAAAAAGATCGGGTAATTTCACTAGTGTTTAGAGCTATTTAGAAGATTCTATTTAGAGTTAGTGCAATTCAACCAAATGAGTTACCTGTTCTTATCGGTGTTGCTGCTATTGTGTCTATCAAACATTCTCCTGATTAAACACAAATAAGAGTTAGTAGGAGTCATTATAACAACAGGTACACTACCTAAATAGCTAGTGTTTAGAGCTATTTAGAAGATTCTATTTAGAGTTAGTGCAATTCAACCAAAGGAGTTACCTGTTCTTATCGGTGTTGCTGCTGGTACGATTGATCTTTCTAAATTTACCATTGATTCAACACTCTTTCTTTTTAATGCAGTCTTTTTTGATTTTTTTTTGCTGCTTGTGTTGATGATGTTGTTGTTGTTCCTCTTTCTTCTGCTTATGTTTCTGATGAAAGGTAATATAAAACACAAAAGAGTTGAAAATAAAATGAGAACCAAATTATGTACACTAGCTAGTTGTCTTAGTGAACACTAGCTGTGTTGTCTTAGTGAACACTAGCTGTGTTGTCTTAGTGAACACTAGTTGTGTTGCTAGTGTAACATAGTGTACACTAGCTGTGTTGTCTTAGTGAACACTAGCTTTGTTGTCTTAGTGCACACTAGCTGTGTTGTCTTAGTGAACACTAGCTGTGTTGCTAGTGTAACATAGTGTACACTAGCTAGTGTACACTAGCTATGTATAAGAGCAAAAGGAAACAAAATAGTCATTCACACAAATTAGGTAAAATATATGACAATTTAATTACGTTCATGAAATTCTAAAAATTTCTATTAATTCACCATTAATAATATATCAACAACAACTTTTAGAATTTCATGAACATGATTAATCTCTCATAAATTTGTGATCAAAGTTCAACAAAAAAGTCAAATGGGACAAACTTTTAGGGACGGAGAGTATGTTCTTTATGATAAAATTATGTAAATATTAGGTTTAATCTTTATATATCTTTTTGTATATATCTTAGGATCTTTGAATAGAATCTTCTAGATTAGCTTTGACCTAGAATTATGAGATTTACTTTCTAGTATTTCAATTATAAATGTCCATTTTTGTTCTTGTTCAAGAAAAAGAATAGACAGGGAACAGTGTGCGAACCATCATTTACAACTTAGCTTACCTTCCTTAATCTCACCCCAGCCATTGGCTAATGTAAACTAGCTAGTTTAACATAGTGTACACTAGATATGTTGCTATTGTAACTTAGTGTACATTAGCTAGTTCCAAGGCTACGCCAAGGCATCGTGCCTATGCTATGTCAAGGTATTGTGCCTTGGCTACGCTAAAGCAATATGCTCTGAAGCACATCATATGTAGTGATGATGAATCACTGAAACTTGTAATGAAAGAATTCATGATGAAATCACTTCTACCAATTAATATTTTGAGGAAACACATGTCTTATTAATATTTTGGAAGATTTTGGAACTACTTCTATCAATGTGCTAGATAGCAGAGGGGCTAGGTACTTTGAGGAAACACATGTCTTATTAATATTTTGGAAGATTTTGGAACTACTTCTACCAATTACAAGCACTTTGAGAAGCCCAAAGAAATGGGCATTGAAGAAGATAATATAAGGAAGTACACTACACCAACCTATAGAGCTCCTGAGGTAAAATAATAGGCTTGTTGTTTAGTAACCTTTAGTTATATTAGTTGTATCTAATATGTATTGGCCTTTTTGTTATACTGTAGATGTGGGACATTTTATTGAGACAAGTTATAAGTGAAAAGGTTGATATTTGGGTAAGTTCACCAGTTAAATACCTAGTGTACCTAGTGTACACTAGAAACACACAACACAGCTAGTGTACACTATTTATTTAGATAGTGTGCCTAATTCTATTTGTTGAAAAAATAAATTACTAAACCATAAAACTTTTGTAAAACGAAAAGTTGATAAACCTAACCTTGTACATTGAGCTCCGTCAATTTTGTTTTCATTGTTTGAGGATGCCATTGAAGATGATATTTCTAGAAATGGTGGTGGGAAATTGATTTATTTTCGCCGAAAAATGAGAGATTGTGTAGACGGAGAGAGAAATTATGTTGTTAACCGTCGTCGTAGAAGGAATGGTTGCCGGAGAATTCTAGGATTTTCACGTTACGTCGCGTTGGGAGAAGAAAGAAATTGAGTGTGTGTTTTGTGGTGTTTGTGTGTGCAACGGTTGAGAAGGATGATATTTATATGTTCGTAAAACGATTTTACTATTTTGCCCTTTCTGTTTTTCAATAATTTCAAAAATGCCACCGGTTGTCCAAAACCCAAACGTAATCTGAACTTAATCTGAAGCATTGATTTTATTTTAATCCAAAGGCTGATAATGGTTCTTATGGTTCTCACATAATTTGGTTCTCATTATAATAGGACCCTATATATATATATATATATATATATATATATATATATATATATATATATATATATATATATATATATATATATTGTGGTTCTCAAAAGTGAGATTTGTTATATGAAATAGTTTTGATGTGCCTAATTATGTGACGGTCGCAGTGAAATTGATTATTATGATTGTGTTGGGTCTCTTAAAGTCTGAGGTTCCACCTTAAAACCAATTGGTGATAAGGGGAGTGGCCCAGGATCTTTATATATTATAGGCAAGGTTTGTTAATTCCCAATGTGGAATAATATCTCTAACACGCCCCCTCACGTGTAGCGGGCTTTGCCAAAGCTTACAACGTAGACTTATCAATCGGGTGGCGCGGAGGGTTCATCGTGGGCCGTTGGGCCTGCACATGTAATGGACCAGCTCTGATACCATCTTAAAGTCTGAGGTTCCACCTTAAAACTAATTGGTGATAAGGGGAGTGGCCCAGAATCTTTATATATTATAGGCAAGGTTTGTTAATTCCCAATGTGCAATAATATCTCTAACAGGGTCGGCCGCAAGTCTGGGCGCCAACGATTGAGTTTGTGTTGGGTCGGCTCCGTGGGTGAGTGCCAACAAGTTTGATAAGATTTTGTTATTCCACCAAACCCGAACATAATTAGTATATCGAACTGTGAATTATGAATTATGATCGATTGATATTCGATTTATTAAATTAGTCTTATTAGAATGTCCATAATTGTAATTTCATGGACAGTGTAATTGTGATATGTGTTTTTTTTTGTGAATTACCCCATTTTTTAATGCGAAAAGGTCGAGTTCACCTCATTGAAAGACACCAAATTTATAAAAAACGGAGTCGCCACGCCATTTTGATTTATTCCCAAAACTTTGAAAAAAAGGAAAAAGGGTTCGGAGGTTAAGTTACCCCTTGGGAAGAACGTTTGGCGTTCACCCAAGGAGCCTTGCAAAAGAAACTCTTCCAAGGTCCAAAATTTGTGCTTGTTTGTGTGCGTGTGTGATTCAAGAAAAAGAGAAATGATATGCCAAGTCTTTATCTGAACATAAGAACCATTTTAGAAGGTTTTAGTTCGAGATGCCTTGGACTTTGATGTTATTAGGGATTTGCTTCCCTACTCATTTTGAACTTATGATCATCATTATGGGACCTATCAATAGGGATGGCAACGGGGCGGGTTCGGGACGGGTTTTTCATTTCCCAAACCCGCCCCTATAGTCATCTACCCTTTCCCGAACCCGCCCCCGCCCCGGTAATTGGACTACCCGAACCCGCCCCGCCCCGCCCCGAAAGTTGCAACCAGTCAACAAAACAGAAACAAAACAGTTTGAACAATTTTTGAAAATGAAAGGTACTCATCAGTCAGCAACATTAGTACAAAACCATGTACTCCCTCCTTCCCAATTAGAGGTTATTACATCATCTGCAAGTAGTCGATGCTAACTGCAAAGCATAAGAACTCACCATGGAAAGTATTAGCAGCTTTATTGGCCTCCTCAGGTGTGGAGAAGCACACAAATCCAAACCCCTTGCTAATTCCTTTATCGTTTCTCAGAATAAATTTTACAAATTAAACAGAAATTAGGGGATAGGAAGGAATCAAATGATCTATAAAAGGTTTAGCGTTTCATTGTTTATGGAATCATTTCGCATAAACAGGAATTAAGGGATAGGAAGGAAGTGAAGTATCTGCGTCGTGCGAGCTGCGATGGCGATAGAGATTAGAGAGGCTCAGAGGCGATGGCGATGGAGATGGCTCACGGTCACGGCTGCGGGGAAGGACGACGCTGCGGCGCAAACTGGGAAGTGGGAGGGAAGAGGAAAGGAATTGGGAGAGAATGAGGCGATGGAAATGAACGGGGAGGAAGTGCCCTAACCCTAAGCCGCGTAGTCTACGAGTCTGTCTAATGAGCGTACTGCGTATTATAGCAGCAGGGGTATTTCAGTAATTTCATACTTAATCGGGTCGGGTTCGGGGCGGGGCGGGGGTAAACCCGAACCCTAGAAAAACCCGTCGGGTTTTCAAAATTGGATCCCAAACCCGGCCTATTAGGGTCGGGTCTTTTCGGGTTCGGGGCGGGTTCGGGCTTTTTGCCATCCCTACCTATCAACCCTCCCTTTAGATTAATCAACCAATACAGGCGTAAGAGCCTTGGTATTAATCCAACTTTTCTTGGGAATTTTAGTTAAAGGTGATCAAAGAAATCATTTTTAAGTCCAAGAATGAGACATTAGAAAAAGAATGAATCTTTGGTCATCAATCCTACATCTTGAGACAATGATGATTCATAGGAACATTTTGATGTGTTTGTCTTTTTTATTAATTCATTTTAAGAAAATGAAATTCGCCAATTAATTTGGCGAGTTTAAGCGATATTGAAACTGGACAATTGATTTGAGGAGTTTTTAAATGTTTATGAAACACCGGATTTTATGCAGTAATTTTAAGTGTTTACGAAAGAAACATACACACAGTTGCTAGAAGCATTTGGGTTTAGTTAAGTACATAGGGATAGGCTTCTTTCATTGTTCAAGGATCTCTATAAACTTCACGTAAAATTCAATTTCAACATAAAATCATGTGTTTCATTAACACTTAAACTCGTTAAATTAATTGGCGAGTTTCAATCTCGATTAAATTCGACAAATCAATTGGCGAGTTTCATTTTCTTAAAATGCATTAATAAAAAAGGGAAATTTAAAAAAAAAAAAAAAAAAAAAGAAAAAGAAAAAAAAAAAAGAACTCGCCATTACATTTGGCGAGTTTGAACGGACGAATGTCAAACTCGATATACGATTTAGCGAGTTTTAAAAAATTGAACATTTTGACAAATAGATTGGAAGGTTTGTTATTTTGAAAATTATATTTTTTTAAATTAATATTTTAAGAAAAAAATCATTTCTCGAACAACCAGGGTATAATCCCAAAAAAGTTGATCCAAGGGCATGTGGATGTAACCCCCAAGTATAGGGTACAAAATCTATATTTTTCCTTGATATTCACACCCATAAAATTAATGAGTATACTCCCTCCATCCCACGTAATTGTGGACATACTTTTTGGACACGGGAATTAAAGAAAAGTAGGAGATAGAAATAGGTAGAGGAGGTGTTTGTGAGTATGAAAAATTAAATATGAGAGAGAATGAGTGGGATGAATAGTTAGGAGAGAGAATGTTGTGAGTGTAAAAGTAAAGTAGGAGAGAGAATGAGTGGGTAGAATAGTAAAGATTCTTTGCCATTTTGGGTTGTTCACACTCACGTGAGACGGACGAAAAAGGAAATAAATCCACACTTACGTGGGACGGAGGGAGTATATTGTATTAAAATATATTCATGTTATCTTAAGCGGCTTTTCTTCGGGGAGGTCGCGTGTTCGATTCCCCTTGGGAAAATCCTTGTGGTTTAATTTATACCATGGGTTTCAGGGTCCTTAGGAGCCCCCCGGGGCACATCCGTGCAGTTAAGGAAGCAGCACTGCTGGGCTTGCAACCTCAGCGTGGGGAGTTCGAATCTTGACAGGAGCAGCTGGAGCAACCAATTGGTGTTGTAAGAGTGATGTAAAATGCCTCGTTGGCAGGAGCAGCTGGAGCAGCCAATAGTGATTTAAGAGTGTAAATGCCTTGTAGGAGGGCTCCCTTGGGGCCAGGAGTATAAGGGGTGCTGCCACCCTGGCTGCATAGGGCATATTTCGCGATTTACCTCCGCCAGGATACTGAGTGGTCAGTACCTGATGGTCCAGAATTAATCCGACAAAGCTGGAAATCTGGATAACAAAATATATATATATATATATTCATGTTTTGAGATTTTCCTAATTATTATGGAACCCAAAGATAAATAATATGTTTACTGATTATTGTGTGGCGAATAGAATATACTCCCTCCGTTCCACATCAGTGTGGATTTATTTTCTTTTTGAAACGTCCCACATTAGTGTGAACTGTCCAAAATGGCAAAGAATCTTTACTATTCCACCCAGTCATTCTCTTTCCTAATTTACTTTTACACTCACAACGTTTTCTCTCCTAACTATTCCTCCCACTCATTCTCTCTCCTATTTAATTTTTCATACTCACAAACACCTCCTCCACCTATTTCTCTCTCCTACTTTTTCTTAATTCTCGTGCCCAAAAAATGGTACACACTGGTGTGGAACGGAGAGAGTACTTATGTTCCTATGTTAGAAAATAATTTTTTTATTTTTTTAAATATTAACATGAAGAAACTTTCAGCAATATTTGCGATAATTGTAGGTTAATTAAATATCCTAATTAATATTTATAAAATGTGTTGTTAATATTTATAATGATATATGAATAACAAATTTTGAATTTTCTTAACATAATTAAATTAACTTAAATTTACTGATTTATTGATTAAAATATCTTCGTTTAACAAAAAAAATAAAATTGAAAAATCAATTTGTTACCAAGGCAGGCAGTATGCGGGTTTGAATTAGGTTTTGGGTCTGCACAACACTTGGCACGTTTACAACTGAATTGGAGAAGAAAGACGGAAAAATGGAGCTAGAGACGGATCCAATTTGCAGAAAGAAGTTATACTCACCATTTCGATTTGGCTTTCTAATTGAGAAAATTATGCCATACAGTCCTTCAATAATATCTAATCTACATTCTAAGACAGCCTATTTCTTAATTTACTTCCTAATTCTAAAAAATATTTTGATGTCCCTCCTGCAGCTGCAGTTATTCCTCCTAGAAGGTCTAACAGAGACCGACAGCCTTCTAGCAGGTATCCAGCTACTGATTATGTGCTATTGGCTGATGGGGGAGAACCTGAGAGTTATCAGGAGGCTCACATGATGACAAGGTTAAATGGAAGAATGCCATGTAAGAAGAGATGAAATCTTTGCATGATAACCATACTTTTGAGCTAGTGAAGTTACCTAAAGGTAAGAGAGCACTCAAGAACAAGTGGGTATACAGATTGAAGACTGAAGAAAATAATTCGCATCCAAGGTACAAGGCAAGATTGGTTGTGAAGGGTTTCAGACAGAAAGAGGGGATAGATTTTGGAGAGATTTTCTCACCAGTTGTGAAGATGTCATCTATTCGAGTTGTTCTTGGTTTAACTGCTAGTATGGACTTAGAGATTGAGCAGTTGGATGTGAAGACCACTTTTCTACATGGAGATTTAGAGGAAGAAATTTTCATGGAGCAGCCAGAGTGTTTCGAGGTAAATGGAAAATAAAACCTAGTCTGCAAGTTAAAGAAAAGCTTATATGGGTTGAAACAGGCTCCAAGACAATGGTACAAGAAGTTCGAGTCATTCATGGGGACGCACTAATATACCAGGACAGCTTCTGATCCTTGTGTTTTTGTCAAGAAATTTTCTGATAATGATTTTATAATTTTACTGTTATATGTTGATGACATGTTGCTTGTTAGTCATGATATCAGGAAGATTGACAAGTTGAAGAAGGAGCTTAATAAGTCTTTTGCCATGAAGGATTTGGGTCCAGCAAAACAAATTCTTGGCATGAGAATTAGCAGAGACAGAAAAGAAAAGAAGCTGTGGTTATCTCAGGAGAGGTATATAGAGAAAGTGCTTGAAAGGTTCAACATGAATAAAGCCAAGCCCGTTGGTACTCCACTTGCTAGTCACTTCAAGTTGAATTCAGAAGAGTGTCCTTCCAGTGTGGAAGAGAAACGGGAAATGGAAGAAGTTCCGTATGCTTCAGCAGTTGGTAGTTTGATGTATGCAATGGTGTGTACAAGGCCAGACTTAGCTCATGCAGTTGGTGTTGTTAGCCGGTTTCTCAAAAATCCAGGTAGAGAACATTGGGCAGCAGTTATGTGGATTTTCAGGTATCTCAGAGGCACTTCCAAGCTATGTATTTGTTATGGAGATGGCAAGCCACTTCTAGAAGCTTTCACAGATTCAGATAAGGCTCGTGATTCAGATACAAGGAAGTCTATATCAGGGTACTTGGTTACATTTGCAGGGGAAGCAGTTGCATGGCAGTCAAGGTTGCAGAAGTGTGTTTCACTATCTACCACAAAGGCAGAGTTCATTGCATCAACGGAAGCTTCAAAAGAGATGTTGTGGATGAAGTGGTTTACTCAAGAAATTGGGTGTATGCAAGAGAGGTATGTAGTATTCTGTGATAGTCAGAGTGCTATTCACCTTGCGAAGAACTCGAGTTTTCATTCCAAGTCGAAGCATATTGATGTTCGTTATCATTGGATTCGTGATGCATTGGAATCCAAGTTGCTTCACTTCGAGAAGGTGCACACTGATTGGAACGGTTTAGACATGATGACAAAGAGTTTGCCAAAGAAGAAGCATGATACCTGCTGCGAGATCGCAGGTATGATGGAGTTCTCAATATAATCAACATTGTCGGGAGGGGGAGTTTGTTGGGTTTTTTTGTCCCTCCTAGATGATTAAAACCCATCTTTATTTTTATGTTTCTTAGTTTATTTTGGCCCAAACTCTTGGACCACTTATAGGCCTTTTAGGATACTTATTAGAGTCATTAGTTGATTTAAATTGGCTGAAAAAAAAAAGGGTAGTAGCAGCCGTGAAAACAGTAGGTGAATCAGATTTCCCGAGTACAACACTCCTTCAGCGCAACAGTTTTCTTTTCACGATTCCCGCTTCGTTTGTGGTCCGATCAGGGGTGATTTTTTCGCCTGGTTCTTCGTAAGAGATAGAGCTTCGATCCTACTGGCTTTGATCGAGTTTTTCAGATCTCTAGATAGGTGATTTTCTGGTTCGAATTTGCTGCAAATTGTGAAGTTTTTTGTTGGACTGTTTTTGATGTTTTGGTTTAGATCAAGTTTATTGTTCTTGATCATTATTTGGGTTGTACTCACTTGTACCGAACCTTTATTTACGTAATAGTGGATTTTCTGGACTTGGTCCCGGGGTTTTTACTTCTCAATTTGAGAAGGTTTTCCTCGATAACAATTCTCGGTGTCGTTATTGTTTTGGTCAAATTTCAACAAGTGTTTCGAGCGACAAGAAAAATGACTAAAGTGATATGAATCTAGGTACAATGATTATCAAGTTGAATAGAAATGAACACAAGTTGTTTGTTGACTAGGGAAAGCCCTTGAACAACTTGTTCGCCGGCATAAAACCCCGGGAGGTTTTGGTACCTGCCTTGACCGAAAGTTTACTAAGTGTTTTTGTGATTACAAAGCTAAGAGCGTATTCAAAGGGAGCTTAGGCTAGAGTGAACGTGTGTGCAAAATACAGTGTTTTCCCTTTTATACCTCACTACAACGGCTAATTACAAAGAGAATAATGGGCCTAAAATCTCGGGATAAAGGTTGATCGGTTGAGATATCTTCGCCATTTTTGTTGATGGAGGGGATAACGATCTGTTGCTGAGGAGACGTCTTTGAATCGGTCTTCACTTCCTTTGACACGTTCCCTGAAAAATAGGGTTAACGTAACTATGTTCCAACCTGCAGAAGATCAAGTTGTAATAGAACAACTCAAGTTTGTTAGTACCAAGTTGTTTGATGCAAGTTGTAAACAAGTTTATTTAAAAACGTAGGGCCCAACAATTGCCCCCAAACTTTTTAAATTTTAAAATGATGAATATAAAGAGACAAAAGATTTAAAAAGTTTGTCAAAAACGGAGGTGAAGTACGGCGGTTTTTAAATGAAAAGGTTTTGATGGGACGGTTTGAGTAACTTCCAAAGCAAAAGTCATGATTCGTTTTTGACTCCCAACCGCTGTCAACTTCTATAATAAATAAGACTCTTCACAACTCTCCCTTTCACAAATCAAAAAGGTTGCTTTCAAGGAGATTTTCGAGAGGAAGAATCTGAGGAAGGAGACCGGAGAGAGGATCAAGTGGGAATTTCCGGTGAGTCTTTTGCTTCTTTTTCAATTTCCTCTTTGATTTCCTGCTTAAGTCGTAGAATGGGAAGGAAAAAGATAGTGAATTTAATCGAGAGCGATGAGGGTTTGCCCGAGGGTTTCCTAACCCAAAACATGTTGAAAAATCCGTACAAAGAAAAGTGTTCAATTCCTGCCGCCAATTTAGAGATCATCAAGAAAAATCACGCTATGGCGTACGAAACCGAATTTTTCACACATCCTGACCTAACTTCGGAATGCTACTCTCCTGAATGGGTATGCTTTCCTGAATACCCCTTTGTTATCGGCTTGAAATTTCCTTTTCCAACTTTAATCACCAAGTTTTTTGTTTCCTCAAAACTTAACTACGCCCAAATCATGCCACAAGGTTGGAGATGCCTTCAAACCCTAGTTAGGTTAAGTGCGAAAACAGAGTTGGAAGTTGGTTTAGAGGAATTTGCTTACACAACTGAGTTTAGGGGTTTTGGCTTAGGGTGATTTTGTTTTAGGGTTAGGACTGGCAGAGAGCCTTTCTTGAACGATAACAGTGATCCCGCTGATAGAGGGTGGAAGAATAAGTTCTTCTTTGCAAGGAGAAGCACCCTGGTGTCACAGGAGGGTTCCAATTTCAAGTGGAGGTCTCAAGGTAGCATAGACATTTTTTCTTTATTCTAATAAGGTTTCTTAATAATTTGCTAACTAACTCCCTGAATTTCCCTTGACTTAGTGGCTAAGTTGGATGTGCTTTTCCCTTACAAAGATAAAACAGAGGAGAATGTGAGAAAGATTTACGAGTTGGAACCACTAGTGAGGTCTTTCAGAGCATTGCCAGTTGTGACGACCCCAACCCTAGGCACCCATTTTAAATATTAAATTATATGCTTTTAATATTTATGTTATCTTATATGTTCAATTATATCTTTAAATTCTTAAATTAAGGTAAATTGGGTGAAAGGTAAATGTAGGAGCTTATGAGAATTTATTGGACATTAAATAAAGAAATTTGGGAAATTAATAAAAATGGGAAAATGATAAATAAGGTGGGGAGGTTAAATGAGTAGGATGAATTAATGGGATAAGTTTTTAATTTAAATTTAATGTGATGGATGAAAGCCTTTGTAATTTCTCATGGGGGGCCAAAGTGTTAGCTTCCCCTCCTTGTGCCATGTGTCATCACACCCTCACCTCTCTTACTCCCTTCCCCTCCTTCTCTCCATTCACTACACTACTCATCTTCAACCTAGAGACAAGCTTAGAGAGAGAGACCTCCATTGAAGCCTTGCCAAGCTTTGAAGTCATTCTTTCTTCCTCCAAAAATCAAGTCCAAGAACACCTTTGAAGTTGAATCTCCTAGAGGAACCCATCTAGACCAATCTTTCCTCATAAAATCCAAGTAAGTTGTTATGACTTCTCTTCTCATGAATGTTCATGGATATTTCTTGTTATTCTTGTTCTTGAAATGTCGATTTCATGCCTTGGAAACTCTAATGGGAGTTGATTAATTAGAAAATGCACTTTGTTAAAGTTAGGGTTCATAGATGATCATTGAAAGGGTTTGAAATGGGTAAAATGAGTAGAGATAAATAATCTAGTATTACTTGGTTTGAATTTACTTGTTTTTATGGGACTTGGAAAGATTTAAGTATCATTGGTGTTCTTGAACTAAGCCTTGGTGGAGGGAAGGATGAACTAGGGTTAAAGGGTTAAAATCTGAATTCTGGGCTGGAGGCTTGGGCGGTCGCCGCGGGGGCCGAGCGGCCGCCCAGCTTGGCAGTAACTTGCAAATTCCTTGGAAAACCACTTGGGCGGTCGCCCAAGTGGTGAGGGCGGTCGCCCATGTGGGCAGAAACTCCCTTCCCCTTTGGCAATCCACTTGGGCGGTCGCCCAAGTGGTCGGGCGGTCGCCCAAGGCCCCGAACCAATATTTCTTGATTTGAACTAGGATCGTTTAGCAAGTTATCGTC
Source organism: Adenophora triphylla var. japonica (assembly GCA_022495995.1). Taxonomy (NCBI): domain Eukaryota; kingdom Viridiplantae; phylum Streptophyta; class Magnoliopsida; order Asterales; family Campanulaceae; genus Adenophora; species Adenophora triphylla. The sequence goes on along the minus strand of JAFEMH010003112.1, from coordinate 201,325 downwards.
ACTTATAATTGGGCACTCCCACTTGGTAATCGAACTTGAACCTTCACTTAGGCCTTGTATCCTTGTATATGGAATTTGTAGGGTAGGATAATGATCCCTCAACTCCTTGTTTAATGTTATATACATTGTTGTTGATATTGTTGGGTGTATTCATAAATTGTTGCACTTTCATATTGTTTAGGCATGAGTATATATTACCATGTGGCTATTGTTTATCCCTTTATGTGGATTTTATTCAAGTATCTATTATGTGCTTGATATATGTTGAGTCAGCTGACGTTGGGGGTATAAATGTATCACGATCAATTATGGAAGTGTGACCTAATGTGATCGGATTATGTTATATTCGTGACCGTCCCCTCCCCGTGGCCACAGGTGTGGGGTATAGCATCCGTATTGAGCCACAAGCCTTACAGAGTTGCTACTGTCTTATATGGTTCCCCGAAAACGGGTCTTATAAGACGTGAGTATTGCTTAAGCAAATTTCACTGTAATTGGAGTATTATTATACCCAATGTTGTACGACTACTATTCAGACGGGAAAAGGTAAACCAAGGTAATGGAATGTGTTTATAGCTTTCCCAATGTGTTATGTGCGGCCTGTTATATGTTGCATTTATTTGGCATATTGCTGCATCCATAATAGCTTGCTGAGATTTATTCTCACCCCTTTCCCTTTACTGTTTTAGATCCCGAGACAGGAGGACCGCCCAAGTAAGGACGGAGAGGAGTTTGGAGTAATCTTTTGGGTTATTGTCAGGGTATGTTTAGGGTGACGTATAAATTGTATTTTGGTAATTCCATTCTTGGAGTTTGTAATTATAAACCTTAAACTCTACGTCATAACCTTAAATCTTTTGTAACTAAACAGTTAACTATTTTCAAAGTTAGTTATCTCCTCCTCCGATGTGGAGTAGAGTGGAGTTCTTTTGAAATGTTATGTTATTCATGTTCATGTTTGAAAGTCAAATTAAAGTTTTAAAAGTTTAGTGTTTTTGGGTTAGTTTGGGGACGCACCAACTCGGGATACGTGTAGGTTCCGTGCCTGGGGTCCTCACAGCTGGTATCGAGCTCTGCTAGGAATTCTTGGGTAGAGTCTAGCTGAGTGAGAGTGTGTGGTAACTGACGTCGAGTGTTTATTGCAGGAGTTTGTTGTAATGGCGGGAAATGAAGGTGATCCGAATCTGGGTTTGGGTGGTGGTAATCCGAACGCCGAAATGATGGACATGTTTCGAGGGTTCCTTCAGCATATGGCAACGCAGAATCAGAATTTGAATCAGAATCTAGGCAGACAAGGGCAACATGGTTTGGAGAAGTTCGTGAAGATGTCTCCTCCTAGCTTCAACGGAGATCCGGATCCGGTGAAGGCTGAGAGGTGGCTTGAGGCTATGAACAAGATTTTCGCAGCTTTGGAGAGTACTGATGCGGAGAAAGTGAGATGCGCAGTTTTCAAATTGGAAGGACCAGCGGAGCATTGGTGGCAAGTGGTAAAGGATGGTTGGGACCGAGATTTGACACCGCAGACGTGGGAAAACTTCACGCTCAAGTTCCGAGATCACTTTGTGCCGATGGTTACTAGGGACAAGAAAGAGGGCGAGTTCCTGAAGCTGGAGCAAGGGACCATGACGATAGCGCAGTATTCAGCTAAGTACACGGAGTTGGCTCGATATTGTCCCCATTTGGTGCCAGATGAGGAGAGGCGAGTCTACCGGTTTGTGAAAGGTTTAAGAGTTGAGTTTCGGAAGCAGTTGTTGACGCATAACTTCGCCAATTTCCAAGCAGCAGTGAATATGGCGTACCGGATTGAGAACGACATAGAGGAGCATCGTGGTAAGAATGAAGGAGGAAACAGGAACAGATTTCAGGGTCAAGGATCGGGACAGAATAGAGTGCAGCCGAGGACTTTCACCCCGGGAGCGAATCGAGGAGGTCATGTGGCGGCTCCGGCAAATCGTGCGACTTCCGGCCAGCTTGGGACAACATGTGGGTTTTGCAAGAGGATAGGGCATTCCGAAGACAAATGTTGGAGCAAGCAAGGCAAGTGTTTGGAGTGTGGATCGCCGGGCCATTTCAGGAGGAATTGTCCAAAGTTACAGAATAAGCAAGCGACGGGTACCGGATTCGGGGGTCAAGGAAGTGGTGTGAAGAGAGATGTTGATGGGAAACCTAAGGATAAAGTCCAAGGTCGTGTGTTTGCTTTGGGTCGAGGAGAGGTCGATCCTAATGCCGTCATTAGAGGTATAGTTCCTGTCTCAGGAGTTAAGGCCCGCATTCTTATAGATCCCGGGTCTTCCCATTCATTTGTGGCGTCTCATTTTGCATTCTCATTGCATATCCTGCCTGAATCTATGCCTTATGTGTTAGAGGTCTCTACTCCTATGGGAGAGAGCCTTGAATCTTCTTTGATATATCGTGGATGTGATGTGACTATATGTGGGCATGTATTGCCGGTGGATTTGGTCGAGTTACCAATCCGTGATTTTGATGTGATCCTTGGTATGGATTGGTTGAGTCAGTGCCATGCTTTGGTAGACTGTCGTAGGAAGCGAGTCTCATTTACTATGCCTGATGTGCCTACATTTATATTTGATGCCGATAAATCTATGTTCGGGTTACATGTTATTTCTGCCTTAAAAGCTAGAAAGATGCTATCTAAGGGGTGTACGGGTTACTTAGCTTATGTGGTAGATTCCAATAAGAAGTCTCCCGAGTTAGCTCATGTTCCGGTTGTGAATGAGTTTAGTGATGTGTTCTCTAGTGAGTACTCTATGCCTCCGGACCGTGAGATAGAGTTTTGTATTGACTTAGCGCCCGGTACCGCGCCTATCTCTAAAGCACCCTATAGAATGGCTCCGGCCGAGTTAAAAGAGTTGAAGGTCCAATTGCAAGAATTGTTAGACCGAGGTTTTATTCGTCCTAGTGTGTCTCCATGGGGAGCACCGGTCTTGTTTGTTAGGAAGAAGGATGGTACCTTACGATTGTGTATTGACTATCGTTTGTTGAACCAAGCCACCATTAAGAATAAGTATCCTCTTCCGCATATAGATGATTTGTTTGACCAACTCCAAGGTTCCGTTATCTACTCAAAGCTTGACTTGAGAAGCGGATACCATCAGTTGAAGATTAGGCCGGATGATATTGCTAAGACAGCTTTCCGAACTAGATATGGTCATTATGAGTTTGTTGTGATGCCGTTTGGGTTGACTAATGCTCCAGCCGTGTTTATGGATATGATGAACCGTGTCTTCAAGCCTTATCTCGATAGTTTTGTGGTGGTCTTTATTGATGATATTCTTGTGTATTCTAAGTCCCGGGAAGAGCATGAGAACCATTTGAGGATTGTCTTGTCCGTTCTTCGTGAGAAGCAGTTGTATGCTAAGTTCAGTAAGTGCGAGTTTTGGCTTGAGCAGATTTCTTTCTTGGGGCATGTTGTGTCGAGTTCGGGGATTTCTGTGGATCCTGCCAAGATTGAAGCTGTGGTTAATTGGAAGCAACCTTCGACTGTGACCGAAGTCCGTAGTTTTCTTGGTTTGGCGGGATATTATCGGAGGTTCATTGAAGGGTTTTCTCGGATTGCTACTCCGTTGACTAGGTTGACTCGGAAAGATGTTTCATTTGTATGGGATTCCAAGTGTGAAGAAAGTTTTGATGAATTGAAGAAGAGGTTGACGACGGCTCCGGTTCTTACCCTTCCGGATGGTTGCGAGAATTTTGTTATTTATAGTGATGCCTCGAAGGCGGGTTTGGGTTGTGTGTTGATGCAGAATGGAAAGGTTGTGGCGTATGCCTCTAGGAAGTTATCACCGGCGGAACAGAATTACCCTACTCATGATATGGAATTGGCGGCGATTGTATTTGCGTTGCATAAGTGGAAGCACTATCTTTATGGGGCGAAGTTTGAGATTTTCACCGATCATAAGAGTTTGAAGTACCTATTTACCCAAAAGGAGTTGAACAACCGGCAAAGAAGATGGTTAGAGTTTTTGAAGGATTTTGATTGTGTCATATCCTATCATCCGGGGAAGGCCAATGTGGTGGCCGATGCGATTAGCCGAAGGGCGTATGTGACAGCCTTGAATTCTCGGGAGTTGAAGAGTGAAGTGATAGTTGCGAATGTTCGAGCCGTTCCAACATTGTATGGTGATTTGAAGGAAGCTCAACAAGGAGATCCGGAATTGAAGAAAATTTGTGATCAAGTGCAAGATGGGAAAGCCGGGGATTTTGCTTTGAATCGAGATGGGATTTTAACTTTCCAAGGGAGAATTTGCGTTCCGTCATCGCCGGAAATCAAGAAGCGTGTCTTAGAGGATGGCCATAAGTCCAAGTTTGCGATTCATCCGGGGAGTACCAAAATGTATCAAGACTTGAAGCGGGGATATTGGTGGAATGGAATGAAAAGGGAAATAGCGGATTATGTATCTAAGTGTTTGACGTGTCACCGATTAAGGCAGAACATCAAAGACCGGCGGGACTACTACAACCATTGGATATTCCGGAATGGAAATGGGAAGGAATTTCGATGGATTTTGTTTCGGGTTTGCCTCTCACCGTGAAGAAGATGGATGCTATATGGGTTATTGTGGATCGGTTGACAAAGTCGGCTCATTTTCTTCCGGTATCAACCAAGTATTCGTTAGAGAAGTTAGCTCAGTTGTACTTAAAGGAGATTGTAAGACTTCACGGGGTTCCGGTTAGTATTGTGTCCGATAGAGATCCGAGGTTTACATCCAGATTTTGGAGAGCATTGCATGAAGCTTTGGGTTCTAAGTTGTGTTTTAGTACCGCGTTTCATCCTCAAACCGATGGTCAGTCCGAGAGAACTATTCAGATACTTGAGGATATGTTACGAGCTTGTGTGATGGATTTCCAATTGTCTTGGGAGGATCATTTACCTTTAGTGGAGTTTGCTTACAATAACAGTTATCAGTCCAGCATTGAGATGGCTCCGTATGAAGCTTTGTATGGTAGGAAGTGTCGATCTCCGATGTGTTGGGACGAGGTTGGTGAAGCGAGACTTTGGGGTCCGGATTTGGTTCGAGATTCTACGGAGAAGATCAAGGTGATTCGGGATAGATTGAAGACAGCTCAGAGTCGACAGAAAAGCTACGCCGACAATCGAAGGCGGGATTTATCTTTTCAAGTTGGTGACTTCGTGTTCTTGAAGGTTTCTCCGAGGACGGGGATTAAAAGGTTTGGTAATAAGGGTAAGTTGGCTCCGAGGTTTGTGGGACCGTTTGAGATTCTAGAGAAGATAGGGGAATTGGCTTACCGGTTAGCGTTGCCTCCGTCTCTCTCCTTGCTTCATGATGTCTTTCATGTTTCGATGCTTAGGAAGTATTGTCATGACCCCTCCCATGTTTTGAGCTCTCCTCCCGATGATGTCCAAGCGGACATGTCGTATGTTGAAGAGCCGTTAAGAGTCCTAGAATTCCAAGTTAAGGAGTTGAGAACCAAGAGTATCCCGATAGTGAAAGTCCTTTGGAAGAATCATACAGTTGAGGAAGCGACGTGGGAGCTAGAGTCAGAGATGAGGGCGAAATACCCGTGGTTGTTTGAAAATTCAAGTAAGTTTCCTTTTTAAAATTCGGGTCGAATTTTCTTTAAGGGGGAGTGAGTGTGACGACCCCAACCCTAGGCACTCATTTTAAATATTAAATTATATGCTTTTAATATTTATGTTATCTTATATGTTCAATTATATCTTTAAATTCTTAAATTAAGGTAAATTGGGTGAAAGGTAAATGTAGGAGCTTATGAGAATTTATTGGACATTAAATAAAGAAATTTGGGAAATTAATAAAAATGGGAAAATGATAAATAAGGTGGGGAGGTTAAATGAGTAGGATGAATTAATGGGATAAGTTTTTAATTTAAATTTAATGTGATGGATGAAAGCCTTTGTAATTTCTCATGGGGGGCCAAAGTGTTAGCTTCCCCTCCTTGTGCCATGTGTCATCACACCCTCACCTCTCTTACTCCCTTCCCCTCCTTCTCTCCATTCACTACACTACTCATCTTCAACCTAGAGACAAGCTTAGAGAGAGAGACCTCCATTGAAGCCTTGCCAAGCTTTGAAGTCATTCTTTCTTCCTCCAAAAATCAAGTCCAAGAACACCTTTGAAGTTGAATCTCCTAGAGGAACCCATCTAGACCAATCTTTCCTCATAAAATCCAAGTAAGTTGTTATGACTTCTCTTCTCATGAATGTTCATGGATATTTCTTGTTATTCTTGTTCTTGAAATGTCGATTTCATGCCTTGGAAACTCTAATGGGAGTTGATTAATTAGAAAATGCACTTTGTTAAAGTTAGGGTTCATAGATGATCATTGAAAGGGTTTGAAATGGGTAAAATGAGTAGAGATAAATAATCTAGTATTACTTGGTTTGAATTTACTTGTTTTTATGGGACTTGGAAAGATTTAAGTATCATTGGTGTTCTTGAACTAAGCCTTGGTGGAGGGAAGGATGAACTAGGGTTAAAGGGTTAAAATCTGAATTGGCCGAGGCTTGGGCGGTCGCCTGGGGGGCCGAGCGGCCGCCCGCCTTGGCAAGAACTTGCAAATTCCTTGAAAACCACTTGGGCGGTCGCCCAAGTGGTGAGGGCGGTCGCCCATGTGGGCAGAAACTCCCTTCCCCTTTGGCAATCCACTTGGGCGGTCGCCCAAGTGGTATGGGCGGTCGCCCAAGGCCCTGAACCAATATTTCTTGATTTGAACTAGGATCGTTTAGCAAGTTATTGGCCACTTATAATTGGGCACTCCCACTTGGTAATCGAACTTGAACCTTCACTTAGACCTTGTATCCTTGTATATGGAATTTGTAGGGTAGGATAATGATCCCTCAACTCCTTGTTTAATGTTATATACATTGTTGTTGATATTGTTGGGTGTATTCATAAATTGTTGCACTTTCATATTGTTTAGGCATGAGTATATATTACCATGTGGCTATTGTTTATCCCTTTATGTGGATTTTATTCAAGTATCTATTATGTGCTTGATATATGTTGAGTCAGCTGACGTTGGGGGTATAACAGAATACGATCAATTATGGAAGTGTGACCTAATGTGATCGGATTATGTTATATCTGTGACCGTCCCCTCCTGTGGCCACAGGTTGGGGTATAGCATCTGTATTGAGCCACAAGCCTTACAGAGTTGCTACTGTCTTATATGGTTCCCTGAAAAACGGGTCTTATAAGACGTGAGTATTGCTTAAGCAGCTCACTGTAATTGGAGTATTATTATACCCAATGTTGTACGACTACTATTCAGACGGGAAAAGGTAAACCAAGGTAATGGAATGTGTTTATAGCTTTCCCAATGTGTTATGTGCGGCCTGTTATATGTTGCATTTATTTGGCATATTGCTGCATCCATAATAGCTTGCTGAGATTTATTCTCACCCCTTTCCCTTTACTGTTTTAGATCCCGAGACAGGAGGACCGCCCAAGTAAGGACGGAGAGGAGTTTGGAGTAATCTTTTGGGTTATTGTCAGGGTATGTTTAGGGTGACGTATAAATTGTATTTTGGTAATTCCATTCTTGGAGTTTGTAATTATAAACCTTAAACTCTACGTCATAACCTTAAATCTTTTGTAACTAAACAGTTAACTATTTTCAAAGTTAGTTATCTCCTCCTCCGATGTGGAGTAGAGTGGAGTTCTTTTGAAATGTTATGTTATTCATGTTCATGTTTGAAAGTCAAATTAAAGTTTTAAAAGTTTAGTGTTTTTGGGTTAGTTTGGGGACGCACCAACTCGGGACACGTGTAGGTTCCGGGTCGGGGTCCTCACACCATGCCCCACTGCATGAAAGGCCAAGATGGAACAATAGGGTGTAGAGGCTCAGCAGGTTGATGCAAGATGTTGCTGTGTCTTTGGCAGGCATCACATTTCTGTACATAGCTCATGGCATCTTGACGCATGGTTGGCCAATAATATCCTGTCTTGAGGGCCTTCGACGCCAATGCCTTCCCACCAAAATGATTTCCACATATTCCTTCATGGATCTCTTTTAGTACCAGTTCAACTTGCTCATTATCGATACATCTTAAATAGTGCCCTGCAAAAGATCTCTTAAATAGCACATTATCTATTAAAACGAAAGTTGAAGTACGAATCTTAAAAGATCTAACATTCTTAATATCTGGTGGAATAGTCCCAAGTTGAAGGAACTCAATTATAGGTTGGGTCCAAGAAGGTTTAGCATCTTGTGCCCCAGTAGGTTGAGTAACCGCTTGAGTTTCTTCAACTTGGTCTATTGCCGGGTACTTAAAATAAATAATGGGAATATCAGTATGCAACATTGATTTGCAAGTTGAACCCAAGTTGGCTAATGCGTCCGCTTCTGTGTTCTCTTCTCTAGGGACCTGTTCCAAAGAGAATGACATAAATTTTGAAGTTAAAGCCTTAACATGTTGGAGATACAGAGTCATCTTGGAATGCTTTGCCATATAACTGCCATTAAAATGGTTAGCTAGCAATTGAGAGTCAACAAATACATTTATGTGCGTAATATTTAGACTTAAAGCTGTAGTCAAACCCATGATTAAAGCTTCATACTCAGCTTCATTATTTGTTGCATTGAATTCACAAGGTACAGCTTGAGGTATGATATCACCTTGAGGGGATCTCAGAACTATTCCCAAGCCAATTCCTTTGGAATTTGAAGCTCCATCTGTAAACAGTGTCCAAAATCTAGGAATAGTTTTACCTTCAAGTTGTTGTACTTCCAGTTCCACCTCGGGCTGCAAACTTGGGCTGAAGTCAGCTACGAAATCGGCTAGGGCCTGAGACCTGATGGCTGTTCTTGGCTCATATGAAATGTCATACGTGCTCAACTTGACCGACCACTTGGCCAACCTGACTGACATCTCTGGAGTTCTCAACACATTTCTCATAGGATAATTAGTTCTGACAGTTATAGAATGTGTTTCAAAATAATGATGTAGTTTTGTAGCAGCAGTAGTTAAGGCTAATATTAGTTTTTCAAGATGAGAGTACCTTGTTTCAGATACAGCTAAATATAAATAAAGGTGCTCACCATGCTCTGGTTTGGCAAGTAGGGGTGACGTCACCAAATATTCTTTGAGTTGTTTAAAAGCTGCCTCATGTTGGTCAGTCCATTGGAAGAGTTTATTCTTTCTTAATATTTCATAGAATAACCTGCACTTATCATATTATTTAGATATAAATCTATTCAAAGCAGCTACTCTACCTGTTAACCTTTGAACGTCTTTGATATTCTTGGGAGATTCCAAGTTGAGAATGGCTTTGATCTGTTCGGGACTGGCTTCGATTCCTCTCTTGGTCACCATATATCCCAAGAATTTACCTGCTCTAACACCAAAGTTGCACTTTGTCGGATTGAGCTTCATGTTGAAGGCTTTCAAGATGTTGAACGCTTCGGCAAGGTGCTCTACATGATCCTCAATATGCTTGGACTTTACTACCATATCATCTATGTAGACTTCCATCGTCTTGCCAAGTTGATCTTTGAACATCTTATTCACCAACCTCTGATAAGTTGCCCCTGCATTTTTAAGACCAAATGGCATAGAAATATAACAATATATACCTTCTGGAGTCATGAATGCCGTATCTTCTTGGTCTGAGGGCTCCATTTGAATTTGTTGGTACCCTGAAGACGCATCCATGAACGTCAAGATATCATGGCCAGTTGTTTCATCAACTAGAGAATCGATATGAGGAAGAGGGAATGGATCCTTCGGACAGGCCTTGTTCAAGTCGGTGAAGTCCACGCACACTCGCCACTTGCCATTCTTTTTCTCTACCACTACAACGTTAGCTAACCACTTTGGATATTGAACTTCCCTGATCATCTTGGACTTCAAAAGCCTCTCCACTTCATGCTTTATGATCTGGTTCCGCTCCTGGGCAAACTTTCTTCTTTTCTGACGGACAGGTCGGATGGTTGGATCAATGTTCAACTTATGAGTAATGATGTCCTTGCTTATCCCTGTCATATCTTCATGCTTCCACGCAAAACAACATTTTTGACTTTTCAAGAACTCAATCAGCTCCTCTTCAATTTCGGATGGGAGGTCTACCCCAACTTGCACTTGGGCCTCAGGATTCGATGCATCAACAAGCACGCTTTTCGTCTCATGCTCTACTGCTTCAAGAACATCCTGGGCCTTTTTCTTTAATTGCTATGCTTGCCGAGGGGCTGAACTTGCTTTCATGTTGACCTTGTAGCATTCTTTAGAGACTTGTTGGTTTCCCCTCAACTTGGCCACGCCCCAAGGTGTTGGAAACTTGACGCACTGGTGATAAGTTGACGGAACGGCCTTCATTTTGTGTATCCAAGGTCTTCCCAAAATGACATTGTACGAGGAAGAACACTCAATCACACAGAACCTTTCCATAGAATTCATACCCTCCAAATAAATAGGCAACTTGATCTCTCCGACCGTTTGCTTCACTTCACCACTGAACCCTACCAGTACGGATGAATTCTTCACAACTTCGGACAAAGGAATACCCATATCTTCAAGAGCATGAGTGAAGATTATGTTGACTGAGCTGCCACCGTCAATCAGAATTCTCTTGACCACACAATTGGCAATCTGCACCTGAACAACTAGACCATCATGATGGGGGTCCAACGTGTTGTCCTTATCTTCATCTTCAAAGGAGATAACTTGACCATCTGTGAAGTCACGACGCCTTGAAGGCAATTCTGACTGATCCTCCTTAGAACTTTTGGCATGACGCTTGGCTGCAGAGTAAGTTGTGCCACAAATATGGGATCCACCTGAAATAACATTTACTACCTTGGTGGCTGGAGGAGGTGCAACTTTCTCGGGTCTGGACTGCTCCCCTGAATCAGGCTCTTTAGACTCACTTCTGACCCTCTTCTTACCCAACAAATCTTTAAGAAGACCTTTGGACAGCAAATGAGCAATCTCCTTCCTCAAGGCAAAACAATTCTCAGTGGTATGCCCAAAATCCTCATGAAATGCGCACCACTTGGACTTGTCCTTCCAAGTTGTTGACTGGTCACTCTTCTTGGGCCACCTTGCTTTATCACCAAGATTTCCCATGGCGCATAGTATTCCTGCAATGTCCACAGAAAAGCAGTATTCAGAAATTTTTGGATAATCATTCTCATCTCCATCCTGATCATCATCTACAAAATGAACTCTAGAAGATTCGGATTTAACAGGGGGTTTGCCCCTGTTGGACTTATAGTGATGGGAATCCGATTTTCTGTCAGAAGGCTCAAATAGAGGAGTGGGAGTTCTCCCAGTCAATTTCCCCATTGCCAAGCTGTCCTTCTCCAATCTGATGAAAGGCAAGGCTCTGGTTCTGATTTCTTCAAGTTGCTTTGCAGGAGTCATCACCAACTCATTATAGAATAGAGAGCTCTTCTTCAAGCCTATACGGAACGCTTCCGTAGCTATGGACACATCCAAGTTGGGTATAGTCACTGCCTCCTTGTTAAACCTGTGCAAATACTCTTTAAGATTTTCGTTAGAACATTTGCACAATTCTATAAAGATCACTAGTCAACTTGTCAAATGCCCTGTTGCACGAAAATTGATTAATAAACATATTGACAAATTGAGCATAAGAAGAAATAGAGTTTAGAGGAAGCCCTGTTAGCCATTTTAAGGCTGGTCCTGAGAAAGTAGAGCCAAAGCCCCTGCAAAAACATGCTTCTTTAAACATAGGGGGGATACTTATGATATCCATTGATTCCTGATACAAAGAACACATGCTTGGGGTCGGTGCTTCCATCATACTTCTTCATATGAGGGACCGAAAACTTCTTTGGGATCTCCACACTAGCGATTGCTGGAACAAAACGAGATTTATTATAGCAAGTTGGAGAAACTTGGTGGTATGGCACATTGACTCCAGGTATGCTTCGAAGCAAATCCTTTATAGTCTGCATTTCCTTAACAAGTTGACTCTCTGCGAAAAGAGGAGTACTATTAGACTGAGGTGCGAAAGTATCAAAAGCATTAAAGAAACTCCCTGTTTGTCCCATTGAGGGTGTAGCATAGGTGTAGCAAGATGACAGCGCAGGTTGACTAGCTGAAAGGCTGAATCTTGGTTGCTCAATTGGAATGGACGTCACGATAGTACTTTCTGCTGGCAAAGTATTGGACATAGGGATATCTCCGAAATGGCTTGGTCTTGTACCTGCACCAAACAAAGACCTAGGAAGTAAAGGTGAAAATGGAGTGGATACTTGAGTTTCAACTTGCTTCCCTTTACGCAGGCTATCAATGGCATTGAATATCATGGCGTTCGTATGCTCCTGACCATCCAACCGATCATTCACTTTCTTCAACATATCGGCCATGTTGGACAATATCTCCAAATTGACAGCTTCCGCATTCAAAGATGGATTGCCTGGGATGCCGGAAACATGAAGCGGCCGACTCCTCTCACCTTGACTGCCGGACGGCGGATTGGCCATTTCTACGCAAATAATCAAAGTTTCCCACGGACGGCGCCAAATTGTTTTGGTCAAATTTCAACAAGTGTTTCGAGCGACAAGAAAAATGACTAAAGTGATATGAATCTAGGTACAATGATTATCAAGTTGAATAGAAATGAACACAAGTTGTTTGTTGACTAGGGAAAGCCCTTGAACAACTTGTTCGCGGCATAAAACCCCGGGAGGTTTTGGTACCTGCCTTGACCGAAAGTTTACTAAGTGTTTTTGTGATTACAAAGCTAAGAGCGTATTCAAAGGGAGCTTAGGCTAGAGTGAACGTGTGTGCAAAATACAGTGTTTTCCCTTTTATACCTACCTCACTACAACGGCTAATTACAAAGAGAATAATGGGCCTAAAATCTCAGGATAAAGGTTGATCGGTTGAGATATCTTCGCCATTTTTGTTGATGGAGGGGATAACGATCTGTTGCTGAGGAGACGTCTTTGAATCGGTCTTCACTTCCTTTGACACGTTCCCTGAAAAATATGATTAACGTAACTATGTTCCAACCTGCAGAAGATCAAGTTGTAATAGAACAACTCAAGTTTGTTAGTACCAAGTTGTTTGATGCAAGTTGTAAACAAGTTTATTTAATAACGTAGGGCCCAACAGTTATTGCTTTTGGTTATTGTTTATTCGTTGCTTGGGTATTATTATTTCTGCGAATTTAGTAGTACTTTCTGCTCCTATTAAGTTAACACAAGTAGAGAAAGTTTATTCCGCATTGTTACTTTCTCATCAAATATTTGGTGACATGTGCAAGTTGGCACTCTACCATCATGGCCCAATTATAGGACTTGTTTCAAATAATTGGGCCATGATGGTAATTCTTCTGAAGATTCGATATCTCTTCATGAAACAAGAGATATCAAATCTTCAAGCTGAAACACGAAAAGAACAAACCCCTTATATACAGACTAGAGAGTGTCTCACTGTACTTGGGCAATAACCATGAACATCTGTGTGGGCTTCGAAAGAAATAACTGAAAGCGGAGTCAATTTAACTATGGAATGTTGTTACATGTCCAAGACGGGGTGGTGGGACCCTGTGTACTTTGTGATATTGGTCACAATTCTTTGAAGCAGAAGAAAATTAAGTGTAACTTTGGTTTTGATTAGCAGATAGGTAATTTGTAAGGATTATTTTCATTTAGGATAGGGCCAGGACAGATATGTTCTAGTTGTTTATGATTATATCTTTTGAATGTGTTCTTTCATTGAAGAATTAATCTATGTGTTCTAGCTAGAGATTCTGCATCTCTTAACAAAAAAACTACCTTTGTCTTATCAAAATCAAAATGAATGTTCATTTTATTTTCTTGATAATGTTTTAGTGATTGTATAAGCCAACTTGATGGTCTTCCTTGGAGTTTGAGAGCTGGACTTTCTTAACATCCTCAACCATGGTGGAACAACTGTTTGTTCAACTGAAAACATCTTCTCCGATGTCAACCCAATGGGATGGAATTTGGAACTTCTGTTGTCAAAATTGAAATTTGGGGCCTAAATAGAGGAGGGACGAGATGCACTAGTGAAACAAAATATCTAAAACAACCTTTAAAAAACTAAATAAGAAGTGTCGATATTGAAATAAATAGACAAAATGGAATATGACTTGGACTGGCTCCGCATCCTTGAAAAATATTATGCAGCTCGCGGATCCAAAAAATCTTAACTTGAATCGAAACTTTCTTACTTGATTATAGTATTGCTCGTATATATGGAAAACAAAGGTCTATTATACATGAAATGCTAGGGCCACAAAAAAATCACAAAATTTTGGTCACAAAATGAGTTGATGATATTTTATTGGTTAAATCAATAGTCGTCACTCGCTAATTAAAAATACCAATAAAATTATTAAGTGTAATTCATTATACAAAGGAACACTCTATAGAAAAACACATAAATGAAAAACTTATCCTTGCTTTTTTAATGATAAAAAAATGATTAAGGGCCAAAGTTATTTAAAACCTGGTACAAAATTTCAAGAAAGAAATTAGGCATCAAAAAAGGGGCTGAATCATTTCATCGCAAATTAGTTGGAAATACGTAATAGATACCATGAATTGCAGAAACTGATCAGTAGATTTGCAAAACAGAGGGAATTCAATTAACAATATTTCATTCAAATAGTCAAACATGAACAGAATCAGTTCTTTCACTACACAACCTAAGCCCTCTCGCCTCTAATCCTCCTAGCCAATTGAATGTCCTTGGGCATAATTGTGACTCTCTTGGCATGAATTGCACACAAGTTCGTATCTTCAAACAATCCAACCAAGTAGGCCTCAGCAGCTTCCTGAAGCGCCGCAACCGCACTGCTTTGGAACCTCAGATCCGTCTTGAAATCCTGGGCGATTTCCCTCACCAGCCTCTGGAACGGCAGTTTTCGGATCAAGAGTTCGGTGCTCTTTTGGTACTTCCTGATCTCCCTCAGAGACACGGTTCCGGGACGGAAACGGTGTGGCTTCTTCACTCCCCCTGTCGCCGGTGCTGACTTACGGGCTGCCTTGGTGGCTAGCTGCTTCCTTGGGGCTTTACCGCCGGTTGATTTCCTGGCTGTGTGCGTGGTTCGTGCCATTTCTAGAGAGAGAAAGCTACAGATTTACTGGAAGTGAGAGAAGACGGAATGGTAATGCCGATTAGAAGGGAGGGAGGATGAATTTATAAATGGTAGAGAGCGGGGTGGGAATTTTTGAAAATTTTGGAAATGAAATTGGTGGCGCGGGTGTATAGGAACGGTTGGATCTGAGAGTTATGAACCGTGTAGATTTGATTTTGTTGGTTGACGCGGATTGCAATCCGTGTGCAAGCAAACATGAGTGAGACTCTGTCTTGACAGCTTTTTATTTATTTTTTTAATAGTTTATTTATAAAAAAAAGTAGATCGAAATAAATTTCTATTTTTTATTTTTTTTATTAAAAAAATGACAATTTTTTTGAAAAAATGTGTTTCTAAAAAAAAGCTTATTGAAAAAGTTTATGTGATGCAGGAGGAGACTGGACCTCAGGCGGCCGCCGCACGAAGCACCAGGCGGACGCCTCAGATGGAGGCAACGGAGGTGGAACTGCTGGTGTTGAGGCGAGCGCTTCATCAAATTCCAGGCAGGCGCCTCGAGGTGGTTTCAGCTCGGCCATTGTTACGGATCTTCAGGCGGGCTCCTGGCCCTAGCCCAGGCGGACGCCTCACGCCGTCCGAATTTCCTTATGTCGTTGATTTCAATTTCGTTTTTGCTGGTTATTTGATTTTAAGCTTGGGGTATTTTGGGTAATTGGTTTATTATTGTGTCTTAGGGTTTGTGAAGTATTTAAACACTTTATTGGCTTTGTTAAACGCAGTTTATGATATTTAATTTTCAAGAGTTTTTCTCTTAATTTCTGGTGGATTCCAGATTACTGCTGGTGGATTCCAGTATTGTGTTTGAGGATTCTTCGCTTGAAGAGTTCTTGTGATTAGTGGGCTAATCACGAAATCTATCGTGCTTCCGTGCTGCGTCAGTTGGTATCAGAGCAGGCCATATCCTGTCTTTTCACCACTGATTTGTTATGGGGGACCAAGTAACAAGAGAAGAATTCGAGAGGCTAACCACATCCATGGCTGCGTTGTCAACGCAGATGGAGGCGTTCATGGCTGCTCAACAGGGTCCAAACGCTCGTGCTAATCGTAACCGTGGTGGCGAGAGAGACAGGGGTATTGAACAGGGCCGACGCCCTAGGAGGGTCGAAATTAATGAAGAAGAAGATTCTAGTTCCAATTCCGATGATGTGGTTAATAGTGATGACTATCAATATTAATTTTTATTTGTCAAATAAATTATTTCCTCTCTTCCCAAAAATGTCCAATTTTAAGTTAATTTACTAAGTCATTCATTGTTAAGCATCATAATAATATATTGAGATCACTAGGACCAAATCCAACGAGACTTCATATCTTCAATCAGGAACAGTGGTTCATCTTATGGCAACTACGCCAAAATGAAGACAACAATTTTTTTACTTATTAGTTATTTTTTATTTGCTGAAAGATATAAATTGAGTACGATCATTGATTATAAAACGATCAAGAACCATTGTATTGGGCCCAAAGTAAAATTCATAAAAGTCTCAAATACGACAAAGAGAATGAGATTCATCAGTTATTCTCGTTATGCCTACTCGTCATTTCCTACTATTTCGACCTATATATATATTAGAGCGAATATTATGATTAAGACGAGTACTAATATATGCCGACAAGGCACATGCTAAGCCTGGACAGGGCCTTATCAAATGACGACCATAGCCTCCTCGATCAACATCAGAACAAGGGGAATGGGCTTCCCTACCCTTGTTCATCTCTTACACGGCATTCATACATGTTGACCAGCGTTATATGTCGAGGAGCTAGCATTCTAGGCATACGAACAGAAGACTTATATAATCCTACTATAATAGGGATTGTAGAAAATTATAATCTAGCTAAGATTATAATCCTCCTCTCACACAACTTCCTGTACGAGCTTGGTACCTTGTCAAAATTTCTCCAATTTCGTTTAAACCCTTCATCATCCACGGATCATCAATCTGCTTGTAAATTCTAAGATTTTGAGTATGGTAGCAGTACGAGGCATTTGGGTTACTCCTACATGTTCTGGCCATGACTCACACCTTATGGGTTCTTCTCAAATGCAAGGGTGATAAAAAAGTAAAAATGGAAAGGGTTTAACCTTTTATACCTAGGTTCAAACAGGCATGGGTTGACAAAACGGGTTGCACGTAATCCTATTCTCCGAATTTAATGTTGGTGCGTGTTGCCAAGGCGAATGCTCGTCAATTATAAGTGTGTACATCAACGTCTATAACCGGCGGATAAATGATTAACCGCCTCTTAATTCGAGAAAAGTTTTTTTGTATCCATAAGTTGAGGACGAGGTATACTTCCTACTCGGCATAGCCGAGCTAGGAAGTCGGGGGGCCACTGAACGGTATAAACCTTGTACGACCATAGGCCATAAAACGGGCAAGACCCAATGGATTGAGCCCAATGAAAAATATGCACAAGTCATAAATACGATATAGGGAATGGGCTTCCCTACCTATGCTCGTCATCTTATCCTCGTCATAAGACACCATGTCGACCTAGACATAGGAAAATAGTATTATGACTAGGATGACCAAAGAACTTCATTATAACGAGCAAGGCACAAGTATAAGTCAACCAGGACTATGTCCACAATAGCTAAGCTGCATTTGTGACAAGGGGAATGGGCTTCCCTACCCTTGGTCATTTCTCTTGCTCGGCATATTCCTATTTCAACCAGCACCTTATGTCGAGGAGCAAGCCTCCCCGACATACGTTTAGAATACAATTTTAATCCTAGTCCAACTAGTACATCATGAAATTAGAATCTGAGTAGTATTTAACTCATTGTCTCTCCTATCTTCTTATCCAAGGGATACTATCTCCTACACCTAAAAATACAATCCATAAATCACAATTTTCTGGTATCGCATTTTTTGCCTCTGAATTATCATCAATTGATTTGCTTTCATAAATACAAATACTTACTCTCAAGCCGGATGGCATTCGCTGGTGAAGCACCAGCTTAGTTTACGTGTTTGTTTATCTTTTTTAATCTATTCGAGCATATAAGATATTTCCCAACCACTGAATTTGGACTGATGCAACGTTTTTGAAATCAGAATTCAATTTCAAATATGGGTTTATGGCTTAGGATCGAGTTCTTTAGAGAGAGAAAGATTGGTGAAGAGAGAGAGAGAGAGAGAGAGAGAGCAAAAGCGGTGATTTAGTAGGGAGAAAGGATATTTGATTTAGGAGGGGACGTTGGTGTAAAAAATATTTGTATGGGGAATTGTGTCACCGAAGGTGGAGTGGTAGAGAAGATGAAGGGTGGGCCCGGGGAGGACTATTGGTTCAGGGGTTTTAAATGGGGGGTGGTTTATAATTGTTATAATTGAAAACTCATACCCCAAATTGGTACCCATTCTTAGACATTAGGCCCTATTGTTGATTTTACCCAAGGTTCTAAAAAGCGCTAGCGCGGATGCTAGGCGGCGGAGTCGGGACTAGCGCTTAGGCGGGGACTAATCGGGATTAGTCGGGACCTAGGCGAGCCTTAGAACTAGGCGTTGGAGAGGGGCCTAGGCGCCCTTAGGCGGTATCTTTTAGAACACTGATTTTACCCCTCCAATTCCTTATTTACATAGTAACTAGTATGCCACCCGTGCGTTAAAACGCACGACAAAACGCTTTTTTCATAAATATGAACCCAACCAAAAAAGTTTATATTTTAATGAACTTACATGTAATTAAGAAACATGACATTAATAAAAGAGTTACTTATATAAGTATTTCGATGACTAAATAATATTACAAATTCTGAAAAATTTCCTTATAGACAACATTTGTCGTTTCATTGGTGGCGTTTCCATCTTCATCACACATTAGTATCCTCAACCCATGTCGATTTGTGACCCTCGACAACGCAACGTACAATTGTCCATGACTAAATACAGGCCTTTTCAAGAAGATGCCAACATTGGAAAGAGATTGACCCTGACTTTTATTAATTGTCATTGCGTATGACACAACCAATGGAAACTGACGTCTTTGTAACTTGAATGGCAAGCGTATATCTGATGGCGTTAATGACATTCTTGGAACAAACACTTTATCTCCAGTGTTACAACCATTTAGAATCTTTGCTTCCACAACATGATTTCCGAGTCTTGTAATAATTAATCTTGTCCCATTACACAAGCCCGCACTGTGATCAATATTTCTTAACAACATCACTGGTGTACCGATCTTCAAATTGAGTTCATGATTGGGCAATCCAGAACATTTGATAGTATTCAAGAACTCGGTTGAATGAATGTCAGCAAAGAAACTGGAATTACTCTCGGATTTGCAAATAGAATCAGAACTTAAATAATTTCTTTGTTCTGCCTGATTGTAAGAGACCATGTAAACATTTATCTTCTCAACAACATCAAGTGTTGGAGCAAGAATGGCTCTTCCTTGTATATAATCAGGATCATTAAAATGCTCAGTAAACTTTGGATATGTGCTTTCAACAATAGATTGAACCAAATCGTCTGACGCACTAACAATCAGGTCCTCGGGAATAGTAATTGTTGTCTCACCATCATTATCATCACCGTAAGTACCATCTCCAATGCTAAGTATCCAATCGGATAATTCCTTAAGCTCAATTCCACTTTCATCATTGTCCATAGCTTGAAGTCTCATATTCTTGGTAAGTCTCAAAACTTTGACATGAGACCATAAATATGAAGAATTGATTGTGGCCATAACAACATCTTGCCTGGTACCTTTCGGAATTACTGGAAGTATCTGACGAAAGTCTCCACCCATAACAATTGTCTTCCCGCCAAATGGTTGATTTAAGATGTCCGAATTCTTAAACCTCATTATATCCCTTAAACTCCTGTCAAGAGCTTCGAAACAATGCCTATGAACCATTGGAGCTTCATCCCAGATGATAAGCTTAGTTCTGATAATAAGCTCAGCAAGAGGAGTACCTTGCTTTATATTACATGTTGAATCTTCATCCAATGTTAAAGGGATACCAAATCTGGAATGACCAGTACGACCATTGGGGAGCAAAAGTGAAGCTATGCCACTTGAAGCCACATTCAATACAATTTCACCTTTAGATCGTAAAGCAGAGGAAAGAATCTTCCACAAAAATGTTTTCCCTGTTCCTCCGGATCCATACAAGAAGAAAACTCCTCCAATGTCAAGATTAATGTCATGCATAATAGCATTGTATGCATTTCTCTGTTCTTCTGTACATAATGCCAATAATCTCTTGCACTCGGCATCCAATGAATCTCTATCATAGTTCAACTCTTCTAAAATCATGCTATTATTGAACATTGATTGATCAAAATTATTTGGGTAAGGCATATCAGGAAAATCACGAAGGCTTTTTCCTCTGCTACGTAAGAGTTTCTCGATTTCCAAGAGAGTATGATTTTCAAGTTCTTACTTACTGAGTTCCAATCCTATGAAATTGTTGAAGAATTTATATTAATTACTTATAAAATACTTACGAAGAATAGAGTAACTTATAAAATATAATGCAGTGTATTTAATAAAATTAGATGCGTTACCTTGATGATCTAAAAGAAGTCTACGCATGTAAACAATATCCTCTGACAAATATTCCAAGCAAGTTTGCCAGACATACTCCGGGCGTGATAATGATCCTGACATCAATAGTCTGACAAACATATTTCTCACGCAAGCAGCAGATCCCCATTGACTGACCTCTTTAATCCCATCAACATACTCCTTGTCGTCATCAAGCAGTCCCAAAGCATAACATGCTTCTCTAAAGGAGTTATATTGCTGTTTGCAACACGTCTAATCTCCTCAAAAGAAGTTGGTCCTCGAACAATATTTAGCAAGGTTCTCAAATAATACAATTCACCTTGTCCAGGAGCAACAAAGAAAAGTCGTTCAATCTTGAAGCCGCGAGTTCTCGGTTCCCACCTTCTTTCTCTTTGATTCCAAACAAATTTCGTGGGAAATTCAGCGTAAGTCAAAGTTTTGGCTACATCGCTATACTTCTTATTTGCTTCCATCCAAGCAGTAAACATACTTTCTCTTGAAGTTGGACGATTTAAGACTTGATCAATTTTATCATTATCAGAGAAAACAATGTTTTGCTGACCTGGAAGATGAAAAAACAATCTTTCAACCGAAGGATTTCTATGATGAATTTCATAACCCAACAATCTCTAAGCAGCCTCACAAGGTGTTATGAATCTGCAATCCAAGTAATTCTTTATCTCATCAACTTCAGACTTGCTTCCATCATCATTTGTCGTCTTACAAAAAGTTGCAGTAACTCTATCTTGTCCTTTGCTTACATACTTGCAAAGATATTTGATTGATCGAGACTGATTGCACCACTCAACATTGATATGAGCCCCATATTTCATTAACAACTCAGGATTATGAGGAACTACATATCTGTTGTCAAGATGTACGCCCTTTACTTCTATAGTACGACCATTATCCGGGCGCTTGTAATTCGGATATCCATCTTCATCAATGAAAGTCACCTCATTAAACTTCTTTGGAAAATATTTGGTACAACGACCCTTTACCATGCAGGGCGAGTTATGTCTAGCTTTACCACAAGGACCATGCAACATCAAATCCCTCACAGCGTTATAGTAATGCGGTTGATTATTTTGATCTGGAATCTCAGCAGAAATTATACCATCAATTATATCAACCACAGAGCAATCATCATCCTTTCCTAGCCATAAAATGATATGAACATGCGGCAAACCACGTTTCTGGTACTCAATTGTGTAAATAACTGTAAAGATTAAGTTTAAATAAAAATGAGATAAGATCACAATATTCACTATAGAAAAAAATGCATATTTAATATATTAATACCTGCTAAGACTGGACCGAAAATTTGTTTCTTTTCTAGATCATCCATCAATTCTTCTAACTTGGCTTTAAACAACCTGCACATAATATCAGGCCTATCTTCTGCTTGCGAGTTTTCCTTCTGTAGAAGACGCTGAATCTCAGGCCATTTTGGATTACATGTAAATGTAATTAGCAAATTCGGATAACCAATCCATCTGCATATGGCCATTGTGAGCACCCCAACCCGGGACCTAACACGTGTCCCGAGCTAAGGGAGCTCAAACTAAGAAAATCCATCTAAATTTTTAAAACATTTATTTGCCTTTAAAAGAAAACCACCTTTCAAACTTCCAATAAAATCAATTGGAAATATCTCTACTTAGAGGAAATCCAACCACAACTTTTAATAAACCGAAATCTGATCAATTACATTGGAAACCTTAATTAACCTTGTTTAACAAAAGAGTTTTCCATACAAATTACAAAAGAAGACTACTTAATAAATACTCCTAACAACCGACTCCTATACTTAACTTGTCAAGCCCCAAAGCAAAAGTCCACAATGAAATCCTAGGCCACCGGTTCGGGTCACCCTGTCTCGGAATCTAAAACATTAAAGGGAGAGGGGTGAGAATAAATCTCAATGAGCTATTATGAATGCAGCAAGATGCCATACAAGATGCAACACGTAGCATGATAACACTTAACACATTATGAAAGCGGTAAACACCTTACGTTACCTCATTTTACCTTTTCCCGTCTCAACAATAAGTCGTACAACGTGGGAGTAAAACTCCACTCTTTGGTGAATTGCCTCCAAGACATTCACCTCTTATAGGCCTCATTCCCAGAGATCCATATAAGAAAGGATACCTATATTAGTGTATCCAAAAATAACATCTTCCCTCCGTACAACGATCGCAACAGTCTGTAAAGGCTTCTTCATGCTCAATACAAATGTTAGACAGGCTTTCACTCCGTGGCCACAGAGGGGAAGGGTCACTCTAGGTATGATGAACTTTCAATCAATTATAGAACAAATCAATAATTGATTGACTTCCATCATACCCACCCGAACATTCAAGCACATACCGAGATACTTGAATTATAATCCACAAAAGGGATAAACATATAGTAACATGGTAAAATATACTCACGTTACAACCATACTATAGTGCAACAGTTCATGTAATACACTATGCATAATACCATTAACGAATTTAAATTCAAGTAAGGTATCCATATAACCACATAATCCACACCGGGATACAATATAACAATACCAAATAATCCACAAAGGGGATAACCATACAACCACATAGTAAACATATCCACACATTAGGAATCATAACAACGTATCAAATATTCCACACCTGGGAAGCCACATAACACTTGCCAAATAATCCACACTTAGGATATTAAGGTAACCATATAATCAATAATTCCACAACTCGGAATAACAATGCCACAAGGTGATACATACCCATTACCAATTAGTTCAATAGTGAAACATATGGCTTCTACACCATTGCAACTATTCACTAAAGATAGGGAGTGAGGCTACTATATATCATAAACCACTCTTACATAGTCATTATACAACCTCGAATAACATTAATTAAAGTTCAAGTTCTATTTCCCAAATTGGGACTATTTTGGTGAAGTCACAAATCAAACCTATCAACCATTTTCGGGGCAATATTTAAACTACTTCCACAATTCCATTTTGATCACTTAAGATGTCATTGTGTAGCCAAAGTATTCTACTTTAATCTAGGTTAAAGAGATTTCATTTTGGTTCTAGTTCGATTAGGTTTAAACAGCTCCAAAGTTGACCCAATGTCACCAGGCCAGGGCACGACTCGTGCCCCTTTGGCCTTCCTCAGATTCATGCGTCCCCACTAGGCACGACTTCCCTTTAATCCATGTCACGACTCGTCCCCATCCAAGGCACGACTCGTGCCACAGGGCACGACTCGTGCCCTGAACCCAGAATTCTGAACAAGGCTGGAAATACCTATGTAGCTATACCAATTTATCCCAACCCAAGTTTCCTCTATTTTGTGAACATAAAAAGGTTTACTAACTTCATCCATATCATTATAGATCATTTAAATCTCCAAAATAACATCAACCTAGGTTACTCACTCTTGGATTTACTACTCATTCAACCATCACAATATCACATTTCACACTTAGTTTCTAAATCTAGTTCAATCCACTTTCTTACATTCTTAATCAACCTTTATGAACAATACTATCATTCTAAGGCATTATCAAATTCCTCCACTCTAAGAATGTTTTCAAGGCATCAAACAATCATTAATATCACAATAACAACATCAAATCATTTATGAACATTTAAAGAAAGGAAGTCATAATAACTCACTTTAGGGTTTTAAATGTGGAAGGTTGATCTTTATATCTTGATGGACTCTCCTAGATGATCCCACTTCAAGGATGTTCTTGGACTTGGATTTGATGGAGGATTTGCTTGGCTTCAACACTTGTACAAAGGGGACTTCAATGGAGGCTTCAAGTTTTTCTCTAGGAAGAAGGAAGTAAGAATGAAATGAAGGAGGAGGAAGGAGAGTGAGGAATATGATGGAGAGGGGAGGGGCCGGTCAAGGAGGAGTAAGAGGAGGGGTTAGGGGAGGACACTTGGCAAGGGGAGGGGAGGTTACAAACTTTGGCCCCCCATTAAAATCTACTAAGGCTTTCACCCTCACCATTTTAATTTAAATTTAACTCATTTATCCAAATAATTCATCCTACTCAATTCACCTCCTTGCACTATTTATCATTTTTCCATTTTTATTATTTCCCCAAATTTCTTTATTTAATATCCAATAAATTCTCAAGAGGTTCCAAATTCACTTCTCACCCAAATTATCTTAAATTAAGAATTTAAAGACATAATTGAACACATAAAATAAATATAAATATTAAAAGCATTTAATATAATATTAAAAATTGATGCCTAGGGTTGGGGTCGTTACAGCCATAGCATCTTGGTAATTTTGTATCATATACCTGGCACCACCAATATAAGTAGATGGCAGGCATATTCTTTTGCCGCGACTTGAAGGGTTCCTTTCTCCCTTGGCAAGAGCTTCAGTTAAACCATTATACATTTCACACCGAAGCTGCTTTTGATGTAACCTCATAAAAGTCAAACGTCCAGTTTCAAGCATGGTCCATGTATCTACCAGGTATTATTGAAACAATCTTTTAGATTTAAAAAGATTGTTAGATTCTGATTCTCTTTCATGCATTCGATACGCAAAATGCTCTCTCATGCTCAACTTATAGCGTT
Organism: Adenophora triphylla var. japonica; assembly: GCA_022495995.1. Classification (NCBI taxonomy): domain Eukaryota; kingdom Viridiplantae; phylum Streptophyta; class Magnoliopsida; order Asterales; family Campanulaceae; genus Adenophora; species Adenophora triphylla. The sequence goes on along the minus strand of JAFEMH010003112.1, from coordinate 176,110 downwards.
TGCCATTTGTTGATTCATTTTGGACATTTCTCATAAAAATATCTTCGCGATAACCATCTTGTTCGAATAAGAATAACAAAGGATATTGCAAAGCTAAATAAGAAGGATGAAGCTCCGTAATTCGTTGTAGCAATCCTGTGCGGGTCTCAATAACAATATCTCTTCCACCAATTACATTATCAAAATCACCAACCAATAACAATGCCACATCATCTTTCTGCGGTAGATCATAACATCGACCATCAGTCTTTCTTCTAGAAATTAGCTTTAGTCTCATATTTCTTTCATTCCCTTCACGTAGTGAATCACGAACCATTCTAAATGATTTCACAAGAACGTTATTCTCATCAAGAATATTCTTCAAGTCGATCACAATTTCCTCATGTAAACTTTTTCGAATTCGATCATCCCTATATAAGAAAATAGTAAAATAATGTATCATACTATTAAAATGAGACATTAATAAGGGACAATAATATCAGAAAATATTCATATTTACTTACCCAATGCAAGTAATTCTGTTTTCAACTTCATGCTCCGTATCGTAAATATATAACTGAGCAAATTTAGGAGGATTTCCTTCTGTAGGTAAAAGACTACCAATATAATGGTAGTTTTGACCATATAATTTGAAAATAGGAGGACTATTCCCATTATTGATGGCATGATCAATTTTACCTCCCATTGAAGTGAATGAGAACATCATATTATATGATCGAATATTTTCTTTAAACATGCGACTTTTATCCGATTGACCATATAACAAATCCTTGAACAACTGCGGGGGATCAGGCATCGGAGGTAGTTGAACTTTTCCATTCATGCAACATCCTGAATATTTTGGATCCAAAGTAGTTTTGAATCTCTTATTCAATCTCTCTCCAAACCAAAAGTATGCATTACAGTGTGGACATTTGTTTGAAGGATCACCAAAGTCCATATATTCTGTATGTATATTAAAACATAAGAATAATTGCTCAAAAATATAATCATACTTTGCATGATAAGAAAAATATATGTTAGAAAATGTACCTTTAGTAAAATAAGATTTTGTTTCCACATCTTTGTCGTTAAATGGTATTGGAGGAACAAATGCGCCTATTAAATTGAATTAAAAAAATTAAAATTTATTTAAAAATAAATACTTTTTCGCTTTCGGGTTCTTTTTGGAGCAGATTTAACTCCAGAACTTGAACCAGCTTCTTCACGGACGTCACTTATAACTATTGATTGAACCGAGCCAAACTCTGTAGGAGGATAAAATATAACTAAAAATATAGAAAAATAATTTAATATAAAAATAAATATAATTAGAAAGCAATAATGACCCAACAAAGGATATGATGTCAAAAATTAAGATTTCTGTAACTGACTGGTATACATGAACTATTTGTTTCTTTTGTTCTCTTTAGCTTATGGTATCAAATTTCATATATAGGTTGGGATTGAAGCTGAGCATTGTCTGACTGCTGTTTTGTCTCGGTACAATCCTTTCAGGTGTTTAAGTGTAAGTCCTTCTATATTTTTTTTTATTTGTATTTTTGTTTCTGGGAAAATAGGAATGTGGTTGCCCATAATATTGCCTTCTCTATAGATGATATTGAGATCGACGATATCAGAGAGAAACCAAAAGGAAATGGGGCTTACCAAGCAACAGGATGCTACAATGGAGCTAAGTATTTTTAGCTTTTAACATTATTAGAAAACAAAAATATTTTTAGCTCTTTAAAATTATTAGAAAACAGTAAAATATGTTTAAATCTAAACAAAAGAAGTAAACTATGTTTAAATCTAAACAGAAATATTTTTACCTGTTATTTTCTATTTCAATTTTCACTAATTTGCTATTTGACTGATACTTAAGTCTTCCTTTCCTCACAACCCTACCTAGTACATCTGCAATAGTACACACATCAATATATAAATGCATTTGCTGTATGAAAACTATTTAAAAAAATTAAAAAAAAAAACTGTACCTATCAATTCACAACTTTCTGCATCTTGAATAGCCAAAACTTCAGGAAATGGCTTAAGCTTGAATAGGTTTTTAAACAAAAGATTTGCGTCACCAATATTGATGATGTCAGTTGAATCCATGAAATAAAGTTTGTATTGATGTGTTGTTACTTTAAACTTTGCTCGATTATCAATAACGCTGAAATTTGAGATTGCATAAGAACCATACTCATCTAGCTTGCTTGCAAGCTTTGTAATGAATACTTTAGGTATGGTAGCTTGGATTCTCTCACCCTAATAAAAGAAAGAAATTTTTTTTCTTAGGAGAGAATTCATAACAGTAATAAAGGAAAAAATAGATGAGTTAAGAAAAGAATAAGAATAATTTAGTACCTCCAAGTCCACCAGGACCAGTTCATAACTTTCAGGTAAGTTTCTGTCTCTTGTTTCCTTGATTTGATACTTGCGAGCAACCTTGACTTTGATAGTCCAGTCAGATCTACCTTTTTGTAGATCACTAAATTTAGAGAAAATGACGTCCATAGCTTCAATTCAATTCTGGTAATAAGGGTATTTTGTGTTTTTGCAGGGTGTATGATTGTGGTGATGGCTAACAACTTCAGAATGACAGTAAAATGGATCATATAAAGGGGGCCAAACAGTAACTTTTCCAATTCTGGGACTGTTCAAATTTTCAATTTTTTTTTTTAAGATTTTTTTAATCATGTTTGTAATATATGTGGAGTAATTAGAGCCGAATTATTAATTAATTTTGTATTTTCAATTTTTTTTTTGGATCATTTAAAGGGCCAGAGTAACTTTTCACATTCTGGGACTGTTCAAATTTCTAATTTTTATTTAAGATTTTTTTAATGCATGTACTCAAACAGGGACTATTATTCTTATTTGAATTTCAATTAAAAGTTATCTGTTTCCAAGTCATTCATTAATGAATGGTAATAATTATCACTTTTAGCCAATAAATATGCCTAAAATCTGCTCTATTTACAGTTGTTGTTGAAGATGATTATTTATTGACAGTTTCCGGAAATAGAGGACCATCTTCCCGCCCAAACTTCTATTTTAAGAATTGTTTCTTATTCACTTGTGCTTTTATATACTCCCTCCGTCCCGGCCGAAGCGTCACTTTTTACCCAAAATGGCGTCCCGTTTATAGCGTCACCCTTTCCTAAAAAGGAAACTTTTATTAATATTTTATTATCCCATCCACTATTCCCTCCACTAATTCTCTCTCCTCTACACTCACAACACTTTTAAAATTCACTATTTTCTCCACTAATTCTCTCTCCTATTTTTAAATTACACTCACAACATTTTTACTTCCCACACTTTTTCTTAATTTGCGCGCCACTCCTAAAAGGGTGACGCTTCTACCGGGACGGAGGGAGTATTTATTGATATGCAATAACATACCTTTTGATCGTCGTTACAAAGTAATCAGCAAAATGAAAATAGAAACCACTTGTTACATTCACAACAATAATTCACTTATTTCACTTTCTCTCCCTACCCAATTATCTACCATCGCAATACATCATTTTTTTCCCTTAATTTTTATGCCAAATCAACTTGTGTATATTACTGTGATACAAATTGAGTAATAATTGGTAGACACATGCTAATTTAACTGGGTTTTCTTAAAGTTACGTCTAAAACCCCAAATTGCTACTCGTTGTCCCAAAATGATGTCTAAAAAAATGTCCAAATCTACTTTTAATTAAAAATAAATTTGATTTTTTAAAAACATTTATTTTGTGATTGAGAGAGCAAACATTTTGTAACTTCGGACTTTAAATTACAAAAATTAAAACATCTGACCTGGTCTAGGAACTTTTATGTATTAAGATAATTGAGAATTTATTACTAAATCAACCTTGAGATAAAATTTTGTATAATACCACTAGTATTCTCTTATCTGTGTTACTGGCATGGTGACAGTACACAAATTAAAAAAATGATAAAATCACCTTCCTTCCATCCCAAAAAAAAAAAATCTATCCAATACCCTGATGATTACTTTGTTCCATAATCAACATTTGATAGAAGGTGGTTTGTTTGTGTAACTGCCGTAGAGAATATGAGAAAGTCGATTACCCGGAACTGTTATCCACTTAGGATTAATAAAAAAATATTTTCTTAATTCCCATTTTACCATTATTCTTTTTTCATAATTCAACCCAACCCATTTATCATATAAATAATTAATAATAATTACAATTCATAACCCATCCCCTATCCTATTTTCACCCAAGGTTCGAAACAAAAAACTTAAGTAATCATGACGAATAATTGATTTAGGTACAAACATTTTTCTAAAATCATTTTTTTTAAAGATTTTAAAATCGTTTAAAAACTTAATTATATATAATAGTAATTATTATGTTAAAATACACTCCTTAAATAAATGATCCTAATAAAATAAAAGAGAAAAATAAATAAATCAAATTGAAATACACATAAATAAAAAAGGAAAAAATTACCCAATTTAAATATTTTTTTGAAAGAAAGAGTATATATAAACCCTAAACCTTTTTTTAAGGAGTATACTAAATAATAAAAAAAAATAAAAAAATGGTCATTTATTTATAATATGTTTTTCTGCAAAAAAAACAACTTAAGTCATCTGCAAAAAGAAATAATAGTTAAAAAGAAAAATAGGAAGGAGAAAATGAAAAAAGAGGGCGGGTTAATTTGGGCCGTTTGATCACTTTTCTAACTTTAAATCTGAACCACCACTTATGTGGTAGATAATAATTAAAAAACAAAATAAAATTTCTAAAATCATTTTTTTAAAGATTTTAAAATCGTTCAAAAACTTAATTATATATAATACTAGTAATTATTATGTTAAGATACACTTCTTAAATAAATGATCCTAATAAAATAAGAGAGAAAAATAAATAAATCAAATTGAAATACACATAAATAACAAAGAAAAAAAAATATCCAATTCATATATTTTTTTGAAAGAAAGAGTATATATAAACCCTAAATCTTTTTTAAGGAGTATATACTAAATAATTAAAAAAAAAAAAGATCATTTGTTTATAATCGATTTTTCTGTTTAAAAGAAAAAAAAGGGATGCGAACAGTTATGGGAAAATATGGGAAGTTACGGACGGTTATGAAAAGTTATGGACGGTTGAAGGAGGGAGGGAGGATTTGGGAAGTTATGAAAAGTTACGGACGGTTACAGGAAGTTACGGACAGTTGAAGGAGGGAGGGAGGATTTGGGAAGTTATGAAAAGTTACGGACGGTTACAAGAAGTTACGGACAGTTGAAGGAGGGAGAGAGGATTTGGGAAGTTATGAATAGTTACGGACGGTTGAAGGAGGGAGGATTTGGAAAGTTATGGGAAGTTACGGACGGTTATGAAAAGTTACAGACGGTTGAAAGAGTGAGGAAGGATTTGAGCTGTTGGATCACTTTTTCAAATTTTAATCTGAACCACCACTTATGTGTGGTGGTTATATGGCTTTGTATTATATAATAGATGGAATATCATAAATGATCAAACAATTATAAATTATTAGGACAAAGAAAAGCTAACAAATGGAATTGTTAGTTTATTCTGGAAACGCTTGCAAAGAGTAAACTACTTTTTTGATAATCGTATTATTTGTGCACGATCATCCAACTTTCAACTTTATAAATGTAATTTGCATTAATAAATACTCTCTCCGTTCCACGTGAATATAAACCAACTTTTTGGATGTGGAAATTAAGGAAAAGTGATGTAAGAAAAAGAAAAAGTTAAATGTTGTGAGTATGAAAAATTAAATATGAGAGGGAATGAGTGAGGAGAATAGTGAGGAGAGAGAATGTTGTGAGTGTAAAAGTGAAATATTTATTTCCATTTTGAAAAGCTTGTATTTACGTGAGACGAACCAAAATAAAAATAAGTTTGCATTCACGTGAAAAGGAGGGAGTATTTTGCAAATGTCACTCAATCCGTTGAAAACTTAACGCTGACCTGGCATTTCTGGTTGGAATAGTGTTTGATTTTCCCCTAGATAAACCCATTCTGCAGCACAATAAAGTCTAACAATACAAAATGACAAAAACCAAAAAGAAAATGTTTAATACTCTTTTCAAATTTATTCCTAAAAAATCAATTGAAATGATACTGTCACTAATTTTGCTAATCACGACAAAAAAAAAAAAGAAAAGATAACATTAAAAATTACCTTTGATATTAAAGTTCGTTTTTCATTTTTGAAGCCGTACTTCTTCGTATTCATCTGTCGAAATGAAAAGGAAATGGGCAAAATTTATGGAAAAATTTCTCTTTACCCACATATTTTAAATCATATCCCATCAAAACCCATTCCAAATTTAAAAAGACAAACCCCTTTTATATTTCAAATCAAAATCCCTTTAAACCCCAATAATCATATAACGGCCAAACCAATTGACGGCTCCGTTAACTATACCATCAATCGTCGCTTAATTCATGCTCCGGGCCAGAGACTTCCGAGTCCAAGAATCGCTCATAATGCTCATCAAATGCCTCCAATGGAGGAAAGATTTCGAAGCCGACGCCATTGTTGACGAGGATTTGGGTTTTCAAGATCTTGAAGGAATCGTTGCTTACATGAACGGATTTGACAGAGATGGACACCCTGTTTGCTACAATGCATATGGGGTTTTCAAAGATAAGGTAATGTATGAGAAAATCTTTGGGGACGATGAGAAATTGAAGAAATTTTTAAGATGGAGAGTTCAACTCCACTCCCCAATTATCAAATCTGGTACATCAATCACACATTCATCGCTGCCAAGCTTAGCAATTCCTTCTTCAAATATGCATCTTTGAATGACACACGCAAGCTGTTCGACGAAACTCCCCAACTAACTATTTACATCTGGAATTCCATTCTTAGATGTTACTGTAAGAGCAGGCTCTATGAAGAAACTCTACATCTCTTTCGAACTATGCTATCGACCGAAATACCTGATCATATTAATATACCAATTGCTTTAAAGGCGTGTTCACGGCTGCGGAGACTGGAATTTGGGGAAATGATTCATGGGTTTGTTGAGAAGGATCCTTATATTGCTTTAAAGGCGTGTTCACGGCTGCCGAAATACCGATTGCTTGATTGATTCAAGCTGTCAAAAGTCAGGTTACTATCTTACTTGACATGTCTTTTAACCTCCAGCATTTTATTAATGTTTCGTCCATTGGCTTTGCAAGCTGGATTCTTGATGTTGGCCGAAATGGTTTCATTTTCGATTGTGTTGTCTCATAGAACCACTCTTGGCATAGGAACAAAGCTAGTGATTTTCTTTAGTGAACTAGTAATTGTTGGCAGTTATGTGGTAGTCAAGTGTATGCAAATGCAAATAAAGTTTGCATGTTCTTTTGTCAAGTTCTATTCACAACTAAAGTAATTGTTTCAGTTGTTTCAAAATTTGTTAAACAATTATAGTACTCCGTATCTTACTATTTTGATTGATGTTTCCACAGATTTCTTTTGAACAAATGTTTCCACAGATTTCTTTTGATCTTATAGATATAAGATATGTTGTTGTTTATGATGTTGTAGATGACTTATAGCAGGTCTTATACCTTTTGCTATAAGACCTCTTATTAGTGTTGTTGTTTATGTTGTTTTTGATGGTATAAGACCAGGTGTTATTATTCTTACAATTGGTGTATTACTAATAATAGGTCTTATACCTGTTACTATAAGACCTCTTATTAGTGTTTTAACATTTTTTTGTTGGTCCTATACCAGTTGCTATAGGATCAATTAAAGGGCTTATATCTTTGTATATGATGTTGCCAGGTCCTATACCAGTTGCTATAGGACCAATTAAAGGGCTTATAACTTTGTATATGATATTGACAGGTCCTATACCAATTGCTATAGGACCAACTAAGGGGCAATATATTTCATTAGTATAAACTGTGGAGGAAAATTAATTTTAAAAAAAATGAGATTTCACAATCAATTAATGAGATTCAATATTCAAAGCTATAAGACCATTGGCTGGTCCTATAGCAAGTAGTATAGGACCTCACACAATCTTATACCAACGCATTAAGACCTTTGAATGGTCCTATAGCAACTGGTATAGGACTTAACAACATCATATACAAAGCTATAAGACCTTTGATTGGTCCTATAGCAAATGGTATAGGACCTGCGAACATAATATACACAGCTATAAGACCATTGAATGCTCCTATAGCAAATGGTCCTATACCAAAAAAGAAATTTAAAAAGAAAAGAAAGTGCTAAATACAATTATAAATTCAGGGATCAATTTTTATTTCCCTCCATAAGTGCTAGTCAGAATTACGCTCCAGAGTACAAATTGACTTCAACTTCATAACAGTTTCAAACAAGAAAATCCATGCTTCCAAAGAGCATAGAACATCACCACTAATAGTAGTCAATGATGAGAAGGTAAATTAATGAAACTAGATACAATTTAATTTTCCATTTCAAACTCTCTAGGCCAGTAGGACTCACAACAGCAGCATGTTGGATAAAAGAAGGTCACCCAAAGACCTTTGATGAAGCATTCAAGGGCGGCGGCATTGACCGACTGAAGCCAGAAGTTGGGGCAGCGAAATTCACATCGGAAACGGAGATATCCTCAATCAATCCATAGTCGTAGATCCAATTGGTGGTCTCTGGGGAAACCATTTCAAATTAATAGCCGGAAATCCAATAAATTCTCTTATCTTGAGACATTGTATTTTTCCACCTTTTCATACACAAACAAAAATAAAACATAAGCCACAAACAAAGACAGTTCATATATACATGATTTTATATAATTTAGTGCAAACTAGTTCATCCCCTTTATAAAATCATAGGCAAAACAAGTGGACATACAATGAAATTCATAATAGAGCAGGTCCTATATCACTTGCTATAGGACCATTAAAAGGTCTTAAAGCTTTGTATATAATGTTGCCAAGTCTTATAGCACTTGTTATAGGACCATTTAAAGTTTTTTTAGCTGTGTATTTGATGTTGCCAAGTCCTATACCAGTTGCTATAGGACCATTCAAAGGGCTTATATCTGTGTATTTGATGTTTTCAGGTCCTATACCAGTTGTTATAGGACCAATTAAAGGCCTTATATCTGTGTATATGAATATGAATAAAAATAAAAACCAATATACAAAATGTTAAAACATTATAAGTTGTCTCATATCATATGGTCTAAGACATTTGATTGGTCATATAGCAAGTGGTATAGGACCTGGGAACATCATAAACACAGCTATAAAGACTTTTGAATGATCCTTTAGCAAATAATATATGATCTGACAACATAATATACAAAGCTATAAGACCTTTGATTGGTCCTATAGCAAGTGGTATATATTCCTATACACAAATATATCTACGATTGTCATTTATATCTAAAATTTCCCAAACTTAGTTAAAAAAATCTGAGAGGAAGCAGAGTAAAATAAGTACCTTAAGAAGCAAAATCATACACTCCTGCTCATTAACCTCATCAAAATGCTCCTGCCATCTATCCCAATCCCATTCTCCATCGCCGTCACTTGTAACCTCAATCTCTATACTACCATCTCCGTTACCCACCTCCATCCGTTCCACCTGGTTGCTGGCATAGGCGCTGAGAATACCATGGATCCACTTAACAGCACTAGCGATTGCGGAGTCCCAGCCACCGGAGGGAGAGGCGAAGGAGTTGGGGACGGAGAGATTGAAGCTTGATTGTAGAGAGAGAAAGTTTAGGTTTAAGAAATTTTGAATTTCTGATTAAGATTTGATTACTGATATTACGGAGAGAATTTAGGAATTTAACGTCGTCTCCCCCTCTGTTAGTCGTGGGTTTATTTGGGATTTTCATCTCAAATGGGTTAAAATGGGTTATTGATTTCTAAATTGGGTCTTTGGGTCCTTAGCTCAAAATTTATTATTAAATTGAATTTCCAAAATTATTTACTGTTTTGTCGCACTAATTTCACCATAGCTTATAACTTGCCACGTTAACTTCTATTTATGCATTTATGGGTCCCACATATGCCAGGTCAACAAAGGATTTTAAATTATTAAAGGGCATTAACGGATTTAGTGCATTTTCAAATCAATTATTAGTGCAATGATAGTATTTGTAAAGTTGACAGTAAAATTGATGACATCCAAGTAGTATAAAAAAACAAAAAAATCAGTAGTATTTAATAAAGAGAGCAGGTCATAATGAATTTTTTTTTATTTAAGATTCTTATAAGACCCTCCCTAATAGTATAACACCCAATCAATCAAAGTCTCCAGGCAAATGCTCATTGTTTTGTTTTGTTTTTTTTTTTTTTTTTTTTTTTTTGGTAAACTTCGTTTTTTTTTTGGGCTGATCCAAACGTATGTTTCATTTTACGATTATACTTCTTTTTTTTTTTACAAAAATCATTGTATTTTGAAAAATATATCCTTTTAGCCCCAAATTCGTGATTAATTCGCGTCCCAGTCAACAATTTAAGAATTAAAATGGTACATTTTTCAAACTACAATGATATTTTTGAAAGAAAAAAAAATAATGATAAAATTGAAACACGCTTCAAAATATAATCGATTGAAACGAAGTTTCACCTTTCTTCATTTATGGATTGCGAGTCATTGTCGCTAAGTTTATGATTTGATGATTTGCTTTAGGAGCTATAAATTATGACCATTTGTAAAATTGTTAGGCAGGAAACATTTAAAAAAAAAATTAGAAAGATTCTTTAAGAACCTCCCTAATATAACACCCTATCATCAGTAGCTAGGTGTTATTTTTGTTTCCTGCCTAACAATTTTACAAATGGTCATAGTTTATAGCTCCTGATTTAAATCATAAACCAATACTAGAAAAATGTTTTTTTAAGAATAGACGATATAAAGCGAGTTAGAAACCTGGTTAATAACTGAGAAAGGCCCAATGGATTAATGTCAAAATATAATTCATACAAGTCTCAAATACAACAAAGGAAGTGGACTTTCCCTACCTTTGCTCGTCGTGTCTTCTCGTCATTCACACTATCGACCTAGATATAGCAGATCGTATAATTACTAAAGCACATAATTTTTGTATGCCAACAAGGCACACTCTCATATGCCGAGAAAGGAATCTATCAAGGCCGACCTGGTGCTCACTAAAAGACGAGGAGTACCTTCTCGATCATCAACAAGGCAAGAAAATGAGCTTTTCTATCCTTTCTCTCCTCTCTTCCTCGACACTCATTTAGGCCGACCAATCATAACAAGCCGAGTAGGATGCCTCTCACACAACTTTCTAAATCAAAGATAGACTATACATCCCTACACCTATAAATACAAGCCATAATTCACATATTTTGATAACGCATCTTTTGACTCTAAACTCTTGTCAATTGATTTCTCTGTATATCACACAAATACTTACTATCACGCCGGAGGACCTTCGTCGGTGAATTCCCGGCTTAGTTTACGTGTTTGTTTTTTTAAGGCTATTCAAACATACATTATACAACATGTCGCTAGATTTGGGCTGATACAAACGTTTTTGGCATCATCAGTTTAGTTTCATTACTGAGAAACGATTCGTATTATCTATTGAATAGCTTGAAAAAAATATGTTTCACTTTCTTAGTCCTGATGGAGGACGGACATATCGCAAGCATCACTCCTGATCCAAATAATACTCTTGTGGAAGAGACTCATTGTAACACTAGAATTGCTTTTTCTCTTGCCAATGGGGAATTACCACCTCCTCCACCATTGATTGATGGGTTGTCACCCCTATGAATGAATATACGTTATAGGGTACAACCAATAATTGAGGCAGTACTGCACCCTACTCGTCGTTGGTGCCAAGGAAGGTCAGCCCGCAACCAAACAAGGAGGAATGCCGCCCAAGGGGGCAATGTGGCTCCCCCCCCACCTAAGTTGACCGCATAACTTTCTTTCATCAACGGATGGAAACTCTGCAACACATTTATGAAACATAAAATGTCTTACTACAATTGGATCCTGAGCACTCCATAGCTGAATTCATGAGGCCTACAAGGACTGGAAATTACCTTTTAGGGGAAAGTCATGTTGACATGCATGGTAGTCGGGGAAATAAAGAAAATCTTCCTCCTGGCCAACATCCCCCTCATCATGGTATTGCTGGTAGATTCAGGCAAAACCCCCCAAGATGTCCCTCCTCGTCATAAGGCTCCTGGACATGGAAACACACGAAACAATGAGGATTTGAGAAATCATCTGAACCAACCATCAGAGGGACCAGGAGGTTAATTCTGCTGACTTGAGAGCAAGGCTCAGTCAGGCAAGACAAAAATCCCCTCCTCGTCAAACCCCCTCTCTTTGGTATAGGATCCCTCCTCGGCATAGGAGCCCTCCTCGGCCTAGGAGTCCTCCTCGTCACATGACTCCTCCCCATCCAGAAAGGGCACCTAGAACGGATAGAGCACCATCTGCACATGGGGACAATCACCAGGAACATAAGTAACACAGTAGAGTGAATGGGCACAAAAAGGAAAAAAGGACCCACCGTAGTTCTCGTCTTAGCTCGGGGATCGATGGAAGATATATTTTTCTCTTGAAAAAGAGACTAGATGAAATGGAAATGGGGAGGAAGGAAGTGCATGATGATGATACCAGTGCCACTCATCCTTTCTCCCAGCGGATTAATGATCTACCTCCCAATCCTGCTATTAAAATCCCAAGTTTTGAAAAATATGCGGGAACCACAGATGCACGGGACCATGTGCAAAGTTTTGAATCCACCATGTCCCTCCTCACCAAGGCAGATGATATTCTTTGCAAGGCCTTCGAGAGAACCTTTTCCATAACAGCTTTGTCTTGGTTCTGTGAGCAAAAGAAGGGAAGCATCGATAGCTGGAAAATCATGAGGAAGAGGTTCCTGGACCACTTTGCTACAATGGGAAAGAGAAATAAAAGACTGTCAGACATTGCAAACATCGAGCAAGGGAAAAAAGAAACAACTCTTAGTTATTAAAACCGATTCAAAGCCATGGCTGACCAGTTAGAGGAAAGCCTAATGGACCGGGAGGTGATAGTTTGCTTTAATTCCGGATTGAGATCCGGACAATTGATCTATTAACTTTCTGCCAGAGAGCCTAAGTCAAAGTCTGATCTGTACAATGTGGCTTACGACATAGCTATGGCAGAAGAGAAAAGTAAAAAGAGGTCTGAAAAACCAGAAGCAGATGCAACTGGCACCAACCAGGCTTCAAATGGAAATAGCTACAAAGGGAAGAATAGAACTTGGGCTACTGAAAAAGCCGAGGTTTGTACCCCATCACCAAACCTATAACGAAGATCATGCAGTTGGTGAATCTACCAAGTCCCAGACCGCTCGATGAAATAACAAAATACACCCGTGACAGCTCCAAGTATTGTGCCTTTCACAAGGATCACGGACACAACACGGAGAATTGCATCTCCCTCGAAAGAATGATCCAGAGATGGGTAGACGAGGAAAAACTTGATCGCTACGTTATGAGATAGGATAACAAGCGAAAAAGAAAGGATGACGATGATGATGACAAAGATGATGAAAGGGAGGAAAGGTCTCATACGGCTAAACTCCATGTTATAAAGGAAGAGACTGTCTCCAACAAGAAACTGAAAGACCAGATACACGAGCTAAGTAAGGTCTACCACATCCCTGCCTAGATCCATAAGGAAGAGGAAGTCATTAGCTTCTCTCCTAATTAGCTGGCTGGAAGCCGCACAGCTCGAGAACAACCTCCAGTGATCAAAGGAAGAATTGATAACTGTGAATTCGAAAGGCTCCTCATAGACTCGGGGGCCTCCAGGGACATTCTATATTATTCCACCTTCCAGAAGATGAACCTGAAAGACAGCATGCTAGAACCATACTCTGAAATACTAGAAGGCTTCACCAACCACAAAGTAAGCGCCATGGAGACAATTAACTTATTGCTAGAAGTGGGGGAACATCCCTTCCGAGCCGAGGCCAAGGTAACATTCGTGTTCATGTACCTGGCAAGTGACTACCATGCCATCATAGGCATTCCGAGTGAAGGCAAACTTGGGTTGGTCGCCTCCCTCCCTCAACAGCGAGTTAAATTTCCCACTCGGGCTGGAATCGGATGCGTGAGGGCGACTCCCAGGGACTTCTTGGAGCATATAATGAGTAGCAGAAAATCATCCGAAAAGGTGGAGGTAGACACGGCAGAGGAAAATCTAAAAATCTCTAAGTCTGTAAAGACTACCAACACCAGTTCTAGGATGAATCTGATTTTTGAAACAAAGAACGAGAAACACATGATACTAGATATCCACAAAAATAATGATATAGTTCTGTCAGTCCCGGATATAACCCCTCATCTCGTTAACGGCCAGAACTCGGGGGCCAACCATGACTTGAGACAAATTAGTTGAGATGGAAGAACTAGACATAAATGGTGAGGAAGGTAGAAGGCTTAGAGAGATAATCATTGAAACTTTACAGTTTTGAGATGGTACAGAAATGGAGCCCGTAAATGAATTGGACGAAATTATACTCAATCCCGACTATCTAGAGCAGAAAATAAAAATTGGGAGCCAGCTCTCCCCGTAAGAAAGGGAGGAGATCATCACCCTTCTGAAAAATAATTTGGGTATCTTTGCCTGGAAGGTCGAGGATATGAGAGGGATAAAGGAAGAGGTAGTTGTCCACATATTGGAAGTTGACCCGTCTGCCAAACCTATCAATCAGGCACGAAGAATTTTTGCAAACGATAAGGAAGATGCAATTAAGGAAGAAGTGCAGAAATTACTAAGTGCTAGAATCATTAGGGAAGCAATCTACCCCGCTTAGTTAGCCTATGTTGTGATGGTCAAGAAACATAACGGGAAATGGCGAATGTGTACACTTTACAGATCTCAACAAAGTCTGCCCAAAAGACAGCTACCCTCTCCCCAGAATTGACAAGCTGGTAGACTATATTGCTGGACATAGAACTCTCAGCTTGCTAGACGACTACTCTGGTTACCACCAAATAAAAATGGCCAAGGAAGATATTGAGAAAACAGCCTTCCAGGCAGCCAGAGTGATTTATTGTTATACTATGATGCCCTTCGGGCTTAAAAATGCGGGCATAACCTACCAGCGCATGGTCAACAAAGTATTTGTGGAGCAAATAGGCAGTAACATGAAAGTATACATAGATGACATGATCATCAAGACTAGGAGTGGTAGTCAGGCCCTAGAATTGGAAGAGAATTTTGACAACTTACGAGCTAATAGCATGAAACTGAATTCAAGTAAATGTGTGTTCTGGGTGACGGCCGGAAAGTTCCTAGACTTTATGGTATCACAAAGAGGAATCGAGGAAAATCCGGAGAAAATAAAAGCATTAATTGACATGACTACTAGCATCAAGGAGGTTAAAATGTTGAACGGAAGAATAACTGCCCTCAGGAGCTTTATTGAAAAGTCTGCGGAAAAATCGCTGTCTTTTTTCCAAGGTTCTAAAAATCGCTAGGCGGCGAGGCTGGGTCTAGCGCCTAGGCGGGGCCTAGGCGGGGCCGCGAATTCACACACATTTTTATATATATTCCATAGTTTTCTGTCCATAGTGACAAATTCAAGAGGATAAACACAGATTACCATTATGCATAACCAAAAAAATTTACTCACATATCTTTGAGACTAAAAGCCACCAACATATTGCCTTGGACCATTGGCGTATCTTCCAACTGAAGCATTCCCACTTCCATATGCTTCCCATATAATTTCCAACAGGTGGTGCAGGCTCTCGAAAATAACCAGATCCAACACTATTTCCGCCTAGTCCCGTCTAATCCCGCCCAGCCTGCCAAGTCCGCCTAGACCACCTAGCCCCGCCTAGACCGCCTAGCGCCTAATTTCCCCGTCTAGCCATAAATCGCGGCGCCAGGCCTCCGCCTAGCGCCTAGGCCGATTTTTAGAACACTGCTTTTTTCAAAGTATTAAAGGGGACCAAGAGCTTTTCCTGGACATCTGAATGCTCCGAATCATTCAAACAGTTGAAGGATTACTTGGGATCCCCTCTTTTGTTGAACAACCTAATTATTGGAGAGATATTGTATGTCTTCCTAGCAGCCATGGACCACGCTATAGCTGCGGTACTAGTTCGGAATGAAGAAACCACTCAAAAACCAATCTATTATGTCTCCACGTCATTGTAAGATGTGGAGAGTAGATACTTCAACGTAGAAAAGATAGCCTACACACTAGCTATAGCGGCAAGAAAGCCACGAGCATACTTTTTTGCACATCACATAACTGTGTATACCAATGCACCTCCGAAGAAAATCTTGCATAAGTTAGACTGCTCAGGACGTCTCCTTAATTGGTCTATCGAGCTCACTAAGTTTGATATCAGATACCAACATAGGAAGACACTCCTAGCACAGCCTCTGGTTGATTTCGTGTTTGAAACCGCCTTCATAGGTGAGCACGACCACACCTCCCGTAATCGCAAAAAATATGCAGGGGAAGAACCAACCATCGAGCTCCCATCCAACTGCTGGGTCATATACACAGATGGTTCAGCCATTAAGGAAAGAAGCGGAGCTGGAATTGTACTAGCAAGTCACGAAGAAGAACACACCATCCATGACATAATCAGATTCAAGTTCCCTGCTTCCAACAATCAAGCTGAGTACGAGGCCCTGATATTTGGCATAAAGTTTATATCCTTCTATGGAGCAACCAAAATTGCCGCTTTCTATGACTCCCAACTCGTGGTCAAACAAATAAAAGGGGAGTAAAACACTCAACACCCCATAGTTACAAAGTATAAAGACCTCATCCTAGACATGACAAAAAAGCTGGAATTTTTTGAAATAAATCAGATAGGACGAGAGGATAATCAATTAGCAGACGTTCTATATAAACTGACTACTATTGACGTGGCAGATTCTGACTCTAACCCACTCATAGTCTTTGTCGAATAACCTACCTACGAAAGACTACGAGTAATGCTCCTAGATGGGGAGGAGAAGTGTTGGATAGATGACTACCTGTACTTCATTGAAAAGATCCAACTCCCAGAGAATGAAGCGCGTGCTAGACTTATCAAGAAAAAGTCCGTAAGATTCACAGTGTTGAACGGGATCTTGTACAGACGATCATTTACAAAGCCCCTAATAAGGTGCATCTATCCTAAGGAAACAGAAAGTCTATTGGCAGAAGTCCACGAAGGTATCTGTGGTGGTCACCCGGGGGCCAGAACCTTACCTGAAAAAATTATCACGCTAAGTTACTACTGGCCAAACCTGAAAGATGACGCGCAAGCCTACATAAGAAAATGTGACAAGTGCCAGAGATATGCTGATATCCCTAGACTGCCAGTCGTGGAACAAACACTCATAATTCCTACTTGGCCATTTGACATGCGGGGAATCGACATCATCGGACCCTTCCCCCCTCCCCTCGCCCGAGGCAATTACAATTACGTGATTGTGGCAGTTGATTACTTCTCCAAATGGATATAATCAAAAGTCTTAGCTAAAATAACAGAGGAGAACGCAATCAACTTTGTCCACGACTTCATCTGGTGTCGCTTCGGGGTTCCACACACTATCATCTCAGATCATGGTCTCCAGATCTCTAAGGCATTCATAGTAGTGCTGAACAGACTAGAAGTCAGACACATCAAGTCATCTGTGAGCAGACCTCAATGCAACGAACAAGCGAAAGCAGCCAACAAGTTGGTGCTAACATCCCTAACAAATAACCTAGAAGGTAGTGATGGTAGATGGTTGAACGAACTTCCCTTAGGCTTGTGGGCAGTTCGCACAACCACCCGGGGGCCAACCGGGGAAACCCCATTCGCACTAACCTTCGGTTCTGAGGCCATGGCACCAGCTGAGATGGCTATCCCTACGACAAGAAATTCTAACTATGATGAGAAATTCAACAAGGTCAACAGGCTCCTAGACCTAGTAGATGAAAGAAGACTAGCTGCTTAGATGAGAATGGTGAACTACAAACAAAGGACCAAAGTCTATCATGAGAAAATGGTCAACAAGTGAGTATTCTAAGTCAAAGATTGGGTACTTAGAAAAATTGAAGCAACTGGCAGAAAGACAGAACAAAACAAGTTCTCCCCTAACTGGGAAAGCCCATATTTCATCACTCAAATTATCAGAGAAGGAACCTACAGGATGAAGACTCCAGAGGGGCAAGAGCTGAAACATCCGTGGCATTCTAATCATCTACGTAAATACTATCATTAGTTTATAGTTCAAATCTGATGTAATAGATTAGTACTTGTTAGTCTTTTCCTTTTTTAGTAAGATAGGATTATAGTTTGATGTAATCAGTTTCAGTTAATGAAGATTCAATTTTCATCAAGCAAATGACTAGAAAATCAACTCTGAATGACGAGGAGCCACTTCCTCGGCATTTAAAAGACTCAAAAAATTATGTAAAACCTATTACCGAACGATCTTCCTCGGCATATAGAGGTAAAATATCAAAAATTTCTTTAACACCTATGACCGAACAACCTTCCTCAGCATAAAGAGGTAAAACAACAAAAATTGCCTAATACCTATGTCTGAACGACCTTTCTCGGCATAAAGAAGTAAAACATCAAAAATTGTCTAAGACTTATAGCCAAATGACCCTCCTCGACATGAAGAGAGAAGCCCTAAAAAATAAACCAAGTGTTATGCCGAGCAACCTTCATCGACTTAATGAATAAAATTTCGAGTTATCTAAGTGTTTAGACCGAACGAGCTTCCTCGGTTTAAGAACTAAATACAAATGATGAGGAGATCCTCCTCGGCTTCTTAAGAAAGTTGGATACTGTTGGGTATGCATATTTTAACCCTCCTATTTTAGATTAGATTTGATTGATACCATAACCTCCTGTCTATTTTAAAGACTTTAGGCCCATATGTAATGAAGCTTAGATTTCAATTTTTATCTAAGTCCATTTTATAGAATAGGTTAAAATTAGGCTTAAAGACTGGCACAAGACTCATTGGATTTGAGGTTACAGTTCAAAAGGTTTCAGACCGCATTATCAACCACACCTAGCAAACCGCACCTACCAACTGCTTGGTGAAATTCCTTTGTTTGAAACTACATTTGACCCTCTCTAGTGCAACCGCCTTGTAGTGAACCGCAACTGCTTTGCAGTTCCATCTTATGGACCGCACCTCAGCAACCTCACCTGGTATAACCGCACTTCCTTAACCGCTTGTATACCAGACCGCATCCAATGATTGAAGACTTGAAGTGAACCACTTTTAACCGTTGGATTCCACATCAGCAATATCAAAAGTCTACCACCAAATCTTGTCACGTGATTCAATGTCAGAGAAGATCTGCAAAGATCTTGAAAAGGTGACAGGTGTCCTAACTACCTTACTTGCAGCTGAAGCCTGATCAACTTTATCTGCAACTGCTGTACCAAAGGACAAAAGTGGATATTGTGGACCAATGGTGAAGGACTAATAACAATAGTGGGTACAACGAATTACCTCATTAGCGACTAGTCCAAATTGCATTTGCGGAAGACTTTCTGTTTGTGCTACGAACCCACGAACGATTGTGCCTGCAATCATCACGTTTCTCTCGTCGAGCCGATACCACAAAGTCGGGCATCTAGCTATGATTCCAATGAAGGAAAACACGTAAGTTATCTACGAGTTCTCGGAATACCTTATAGATTAAATCCGAAGCTCGTTGTGCGGAAGATTTCGCTTGTGCTACGAACCACGATTGTCTTGATTTTGCAATCACCACCTCTTCTCGTCCGATTCAATATCACAAGATAGATATTGAATGTTGTTCCACTCTCAAATCCCAGGCACTTGATGGTTGCCAGAGATAGTATTTCTCAGTCTGAGAAGTATATGGAATATTACGTGTTGTATATATGTTGGTTCCCATAGAGACCTGATTTATAGAATACTGGTTGGATTAAGTCATAGGGTCTCATTCACATAAGAGTCTCTATTTGACTTATCCTCCAAATTCCCCTTATCCCAGTTTGAACGTATCAGTTAGTTAGGGATAATAAATCACGTGCCTAACAAATGGGAAAGCACCAGTACAGTACTTGATACAACTATGTCCAACGGCTAGTTCCTTGGTGCTTGGGTATAAATATCCCTAATCTTAACCATTTGAAGATTGCTTGAGAAAATTGAAAGTGCTGTGTTCATAGAAGCTGAAGCTCTGCCCATAAATTCTTAGTCCTTTGAATCTTCATCTTCTACTTCAAGAAATATATCCCAGCCCAGAAATCAAGCCTTAACACCATCAAGAAATATTGTGCTCTCCGCCTCAAAGATTTAAAGAGCCTTGATCTTGCATTCACACACACACACACCTCACTTGTTTAATCACATAGATTAATCATTTGAGATACACTGGTTTTAGTCTAGGATTCGATCTTCATAGAATAGATTTTAGATCCGAGTTTGAATACTTTGTAACTTGTAATCTCTCTCATACTCAATATAAAATATAACTCTTAGAAATCTAAGACTAACCATCTTGGTAGTGGACGTAGATCGTTTAAACGATTGAACCACTCCAAATATTGTGTTCTTTCTTTACTGCATTTATTATTTCTTGTGCTTACTAATTGTTTATCTTTATCTCTGTTTGATCTTATTTATAGTTATCCATTATTAAGAATTGTGTTTGGAGTTAACATTGTCAAAACCTCACTTTGTTTGTAAACCGCACTTACTAAGACCGCATTATAAGACCGCTTTACAAACCGCACCTCAAAACCGCTTTGTATATTCAAATATTCCACTGTGCATTTTACATCTCTACTTGCAGTCTATTATCAACTGCAAGCGGTTTTGTAAGCTTAGAGGTTTAGTTTTTAAAAGAGGGCGAAAGATTTTGTTAGTGTAATCTGCAGGTGATATCGCAGATGATTTCCCAAAAGTCCAGGTGATATCGCAGATGATTTCCTGGACTGAAAATTATATAGTTGTATATTTCTTGTTTGTTATTTAATGGACTAACGTGCTAATATGGTCTGTATAGTCTATGGTTTATGGTTATATTTCAGGGTGCAATAGCATCAAAGAAGGAGCTAGACACGTGTGGAAATTGGAAGAAAAGAATTAATACATTTTATGTATTAATTGCAACTTTGCAAACAACAACAACAACACGTATGGAGACTTTGTCAAAGGTTGTTGCTGAGTTATAGAAGAAGTACAAGGATGATAAAGCAAAGGAGTACAAGGCGTGGAAGCATGGCTTGAGGATTAAACAACTCGGTTGCTACAAAATAGGAAGTGGGAGCTAGAATTGTGGAACAACTTCACCCACTCTCCCTACACTTCCTCCACGTGCAAGACCAGCCCCAAGGCTGTTATTGGAGTAGCCTTCAAGTAATTGAAGACTATAAATAAGCTTGGAAGGTTTATTTGAAGATATGCCAATTATTTCATCACATTCACACCTTCGAAAAGCTTAGAGATAGAGTTCTTTGTTTGGTTCTTTTTAATCCTTTCTCCCTTGTAATTTCGCACTTGATTACTTTGGTATCAAGGTGTGTGAAGGCTAGGATAGGATTCCGTTCTTTATCTCTTGTTCCATAGAGCTTAAAATAGATATAGCTATAGGGAACTTTCGGCTTTGTAACTTCATTCATAGTGATTATAAAGTCTTGCCTAAGAGGCACTCTCAAGTTATATTTATATAACTTGAGAAAAACAATTTTGGTGTTTTTATTCCGCTGCAAACTCTTTTACAAAATTGTTTTATTTTCGAAGTGTGTGTGTGTGCCATCCCAAGTGCTATCGTTGGTGCTGTTATCACCTTGGATATCACTTGTGATTCAAGCCGTGACAATTTCAATTGGTATCAGAACCTCTCACTTGACGATACAAAGTGTTTGGTCCTTTTTGTCATGGCTTTTGATCCTGCAAATTCAAACCAAAAACGTCTTCCTGTTTTAGATGGTTCGAATTATGCACATTGGAAAATTCGCCTTCGCTCGCATATCAAATCAATTGATCTTCGAGCATGGCAATCTATAGTTCATGGGTACTATCTTCCACTATTACCTCCTGATGAGGATGGTGATGTTCAGGTTAAACCTGAAGGTGAGTGGACTAATGAAGAGATCACCCTGGCTAACTATAATGAGAAAGCTCTTAATGCTATCTTTGAGTGGGTTGACATGCATATTTTTAAACTTGTTCAAAATAGTTCCACAGCTCAAGAAGCTTGGGATATTTTACAAAGGTTTTGTGAAGGTGATTCTAGTGTGCGTGAAAACAAACTTAGAGGTCTTACTGGCAAATTTGAAAGGTTGAGAATGGGTGAAAGTGATACCATTTCCTCTTATTTTGAAAAATTGTTTGACATTGCTAATGAGTGTCAACTTTTAGGTGAACCTTTTACAAATAAACAATTGGTTTCAAAGGCTATTAGAACTCTCCCTGAGCGTTTTAATATTAAGGTTTCATCTATAGAAGAGGCTCACAATCTTTCTACTATGAACATCAATTCCTTAATGAGCATCTTAAAAAATTTTGAGTCAAACCTTGCTGAGCAAAGTGAAGCTTCTAAAGGCAAGAGTGTTGCTTTAAAAGTTCAATCCTCTAGTGGTTCAACTAATGAGGATGACGAAATTTTTGAGGAATTAGGTGAAGATGCCAGTGTTGCCTTACTTACCAGGAAATATAACTCAATGGTGAGAAAATTTAACAAAGAAAATGTGCAGGTAAAGGCTAAAGAGCAACAAGCCAAGGTGTACAATTCAATGCCCAAGAGGACATTTCCATCTACTCAGAAAGGTGGTCCCATAAGGAGAGTATCATTAGATCAATCCAGATCTGATCCAAAATACCTTGAATCAATCCAATGTCATGCTTGCTCTGGATGGGGTCATTACTCAAATGAGTGTGCTAACACTCTAAGGAAGATGGGAAAGAACCTAACGGTTTATTTTATATCCGCAAGCGCACGGGCTATTGTAATATAGCGGGTGCAAGTACGAGTCGATCCCACAGAGACAGGGTTTACTTTGGTATAATTTTGTCTTTAGAAAATATAAAAAGGATTGGGGGGGGTAGATAAAATTTGTTTTTAGAATAATAGAGAGCATAGACAGAAAATACTTTAATTGAATTCTTATAAAACGAAGCATTCTCGGGATTGGAAATCATACACATAATCTTATTCATCAAATTGTCATCGTCTTAGAAATAAAAGGTTTTCATAAAAAGCAAGGATGGTATGTTAAGCCTACACTATTTCGGGCTAGGACAATAGCGTTTGTATTCTTCACTAATTATGTTCTAACTGTTTGAGAAATCCGTTTATGTTTGATCCCGCCCTGTCACAAACGGGCATTCCGGCTTATCTCTAGCTGACCATAATTAGTAAGAATCCATTAAGGACGGAAGTTCAACATACTTTCCATTAAAGGAACATCCCTAGGCCATTGAACTACTCTCGTGATCAATGAACCTAGTTTCTTTATATGGTTCCGTCAATTGAGATTCTCCGCTAGGTACTTCTCTCAATTGACTGAATCATACAAATTGGATATCGCCAATAAGTAAGGCATTTAGCGAATAATATAAAGAAATTGTTTTAGATGAAGAAAGAAGACAAGACTAATCATTTTTTAGATGATGAATAAGCATGTTTTGAGTTTCCAACCCCAAGAATATGGGGGATTACTCACAAGCCATTTATAGAGTAAAAACAATTAAAATAAGAGATTGAGTAAGAGAGACTTATGATGAACAATTGCTGGAAATAATGCTTCTTTTATTGATCTTCTTCCAAAGTAACTTCAAGAACAAAGTAATGACTTGATCTTCAAATCTTCTTAGAAATTGATATCACAAGTATTTTGTGTTTTCTATCTATCAACTATCAGTATTTCTCTCTAATAATTCGTACTTAAGACTGATCTCTAGGGTCCTATTTATAAAAAGGAGGGAACTCTTCAATCGGGTGCAACCAAAAGGTGCCTTTACATCAGCAGTCACGATTTGCACGGCCGTGTCAAGGAAGTTGCACGGCCGTGTGACCCTTGGCGCCAGATTTGAATTCAAGCCTTGACACCTCGCACGGCCGCTCCTACTTTAGCTGCACGGCCGCTCCGCCTGATGACACGGGCGCTCCCTCTTCAAGACACGGCCACTCCATATTTTAGGGCCAAAAGTGGCCTGAAAAATGCCAAGTGCACGGCCGCTCCATCTCTGCTGCACGGCCGCTCTGACTGGTTTTCAACTTGGAGTGCTTATTTGCTTGGTGTCCCTTCATCTTTTTGGACCAAAATGTCCATGTATCCTTTGTATATATAAAATGACCCTAAAACCTGTCTAAAAAGGCAAGAAATATACCAAAAGCGTAAAATCTAGAAAATAAGGAAAAGAAACTAAAAAGTATAAGAAATGAAATGAGAAATGATGTTTTATGCTATAAAAAGTATATAAAAATGAGGATAAATGACTATATAATAGTCACTTATCAATGGGGTCATTACTCAAATGAGTGTGCTAACACTCTAAGGAAGATGGGAAAGAACCTATGGGTTTCTCTCAGTGACAATGAGGATGAGGAGACCAATCAATCTGAAGATTCAGATCAAACAGCAATGGTGGTCACAAACTGTGACTCGGATTCTGTCATTGATACCCCAGGTGATATCCAAAGTGGGATAGCACCTGAGATATCATCCAACAGGTATACAGATTTAAATTTGATAAATGCTGTTTGTTTTGTGGGTTCTGTTAACATGGATGCAGGTAGTTCACAAGAGGAGAAGGAGTTCAGCAAGGATGAACTCATTTGTGGTCTTAAGAACCTTTGCAAAGAATTGGTAGACGAATGGAAGAAAGAGAACAAGAAGGTGATCTCACTGTCCAAAGAGGTTCAAGATCTAACTGATGGCTTGACTAGATTGGAAGTTCAACTCACAAAGAAGGATGTGGAGCTGGACAAAGTCAAGAGCAAGCTTACTCTTGCCGAGACAACGTTCAAGAAACTCAACACGAGTTCTACCAAGTTAGATGCAATTCTTGGGTTGTCTAAACCACTCAAGGCAGGTATGGGTTTTCAAGAGTCTTTGAATGCTATTACTTCTACTTTGTCTAATACAGAAGATAAGTTAATTTTTGTTAAAGAAAGAGATCATGTTGAACTTATATCTTCTGATAAGTCTTCTGACAAGGTAAAAATATGTAACTACTGTTACTCTACTGGACATTTGAAAAATGATTGTAAAACTCTCTTAAAGAAACAGTCCAGTTCCTGTGTGATACCTGAAGTGCTACCTAGCATGTCAGATATCACTGTCAGTCAGAAGAAAAATTATCAAAGTAGAAAAGTGTGGAAACCTAAGTCTAATCTGATATGTGATGTTGTATGCACTGCCTTAAAAACTAATGTTGAAGGTTCATGGTATTTTGATAGTGGTTGTTCTCGTCATATGACTGGAACAAAAATGTTTTTAAAGGAATATGAACCTATTCAAGGTGGTAGTGTAACATATGGTGGTGGTGGCAAGAGTAATATAGTAGGAAAAGGTGTATTGAATGTACCTGGATTTCCTGCTTTGAAAAATGTTTTGCATGTTGATGGACTGGTAACTAATTTAATTAGTATTAGCCAACTTTGCGATGACAACCTTGAAGTAAAATTCAATAAAAACACTTGTGAAGTTTTTGATTGTACCAATAACTGTGTTATGACTGGTACTAGGTCAAGTAATAACTGCTACCTTGTGGAGGATAAACAAGTGTGTCATTCTGTGAGGGTTGATGATGCTACCTTATGGCATCAAAAGTTGGGTCATGTCCATTTTCGTAACATTGTGAAACTCATTAATGCTGAAGCTATAAGAGGTATACCTAGTCTGGACATAAGTACGAAAATCATATGTGAAGATTTTTTAAAGTGTAAACAAACACGTGCTACCCATAGTGCTACCCAACATAATGAGGAGTATTCTGGGACAACGCACTGTTTTCAATTAATGCATATGGATTTAATGGGTCCAGTTGAGGTAGACAGTTTAGGAGGTAAGAAATATACTTTTGTAATAGTTGATGATTTTTCTAGATTTACTTGGGTATATTTTTTAAAAGAAAAATCAGAAACTTTTGAAAAGTTTAAAGTCTTACATGCTAAAATAAAAAACATGTTTTCTGCTCTTATCATGCGAATAAGGTCTGATCATGGAACGGAGTTTGATAATTCATTGTTCTTTACTTTTTGTGAATTAAAAGGAATTAAACATGAGTTTTCTGCTCCTAAAACACCTCAACAAAATGGGGTGGCTGAAAGGAAAAATAGGACCTTACTTGAGATGGCACGTGTGATGTTGTTTTCAAAAAGAATTTCAAAGAGATTTTGGGCCGAGGCCTTAAACACAGCGTGCCACACGACCAATAGGGTTTTTCAGGACAGTCGAGCATATAGGGTTTATAACCTTAGGTTAAAAACCATTCAGGAATCAATTAACGTTGTTTTTGATGATTTAGCAAGTGTTACAGGTGATGGAGTACAGGAATCTCCATTAATATTGCTGGAAGAACTGGAGAATCAAAATCAAGTAAGTGATACCCCAGGTGCTGGCCCAAGTGTTGCCACTGAAGGGATAGCATCTCCGGTATCACCCAAGACCAATCCAGCAACTGAAAAGGATGAACAGTCAGATGATGATGCTCATGTGCATGAAGATTTGAGAAGGGATCCACCAGCTAGGATCAGAAGAGACCATCCTTCCTCTCAAATTATTGGAGAAGCTAGTGAAGGGGTACGAACAAGGAACAAAGGACATTTTAGTGACCGTGAAATGGCAAGGTATGTGTGTATGTCCACCACATACCACAAGGTAAAATATTCCTGTTTTGTTTCTTCTTTAGAACCCAAAAATATTTCTGAAGCATTAAAAGATAATTTTTGGATACATGCCATGCAAGAGGAACTTGAACAATTTGCTCATAATGAAGTTTGGTGTTTAGTACCACGTCCTAGTAATACAAATGTTATTGGTACTAAATGGATTTTCAAAAACAAATCAGATGAGCAAGGAAATATTGTTAGGAACAAAGCTCGTCCCGTAGCACAAGGTTACACCCAAATTGAAGGTATTGACTTTGATGAGACCTTTTCTCCCGTTGCTAGAATAGAATCTATAAGACTCCTCTTGGCTATAGCTTGTTTTCTAAAAATTACTTTGTTTCAAATGGATGTTAAAGCTGCCTTTTTAAATGGTTATTTAAAAGAAGAAGTTTTTGTTGAACAACCAAAAGGATTTGAAGATCCTCATCTACCAAACCATGTATATAGACTTGATAAAGCCTTATATGGCTTGAAACAAGCTCCACGTGCATGGTATGGTCGCTTAACCTCTTTTTTACTTGAATATGGCTTTACAAGAGGTGAAGCAGATAGGACCTTATTTATCCTAAGGCATGGCAAAGAAATAGTCATTGTTCAAATCTATGTTGATGACATAGTCTATGGCTCTACTTCTCAAACATGTTTAAAAGATTTTGTAGAAGCTATGACATCAACATTTGAAATGAGCATGATTGGAGAGTTAACATTCTTTCTAGGCTTGCAGGTGAAACAATCAAATGAAGGAATATTCATTTCACAAAGCAAGTATGCAAAGAGCCTAGTAAAAAGGTTTGGGTTGGAAGGAGCAAAAAGTTCAAAAATCCCATGTGTTCTTCTCTCAAACTTGGTAGAGATCAAGTAGGTGAGGATGTTGATCCTACTCTTTATCGTTCTATGATAGGTAGCCTTCTCTATCTCACTTCTAGTCGTCCTGATATCATGTTCAGCGTGTGTGTTTGTGCACGTTATCAAGCCAATCCTAAAGTCTCTCACCTTAATTCTGTCAAAAAGATAATTAAATATGTTTCAGGAACAAGTGAATTAGGGATTTGGTTTAGTAAGGATACTAATACAAATTTGGTTGGCTTTAGTGACTCGGATTGGGCAGGGAATATGGATGATAGGAAGAGTACTAGTGGGGGGTGTTTTTACTTGGGCAACAATTTAGTTTCATGGTATAGTCGTAAACAAAATTTTGTTTCTCTCTCCACACCGAGTCCGAGTATGTGGTTGGTAGTTGTTGTTCACAACTTATTTGGCTAAAACATATGTTAGATGACTATGGCCTAGAGAGTAATTCTTTGACTATGTACTTGTGATAACTCGAGTGCTATTAACATTTCAAAAAACCCAGTTCAACATTCCCGTACCAAACACATTGACATACGTCATCATTTTCTTAGAGATATGGTAGATAAAGGCCTAATTAACATTGATCATATTGATACTAAGTATCAACTGGCTGACATCTTTACCAAGGCCTTAGACCACGAGAGATTTTCTAGTTTAAAAAGATCTCTTGGTCTTTGTAATCTCTGAGTCTGTTCGTCTGTGCTACCCCAGGTGATGTTATCACTTAGGGTAACACTTGTATATTAGTGTATTTTTTCTTTGGTTATTTATTTAAAAAAAAAAAACCTTTATTATTTATTTAATCTGGTTAGCTTAGTTCTAACTGTGGCACATGCTGACCTTTTTGTTATGGTAGGTTATTATTTAGGTTAGCACGTCTGATATCATTCCCCTTCATATGCTTAAAGTGACAAAGTCACTAATATTTTCTTTTTGATAAATAAAAGACAAAGGCATTTATCCATACTATTCTCTCGAGCTCGGGGCACGGTGTTCGCTGCAACGATGTACTCTTGCCAATGAGAATGTATGAGGTGATGTATGCTAAGTATTAGGGACATGGAGTTCGCCACTACAGTGTACCCTACTTGAAAGGCATAGATCACTTGGTCTCTACACTTGAAATATAACTTGAAGCACGGAGCTCGTTACTACGATGCTTTCTTGTTTAAAGAAGTGTATTGAGACGTGTTTAACAAGCAATGTACTTAAAAATATATATATAGGCATATAATGCCTAAAGTGCATGAAAAATGCTCAGCTTGTTATGCCTGAAGTGTCTGAAAAGGCTAAGCTTATTATGCCTCAAATGTTTGAAACTAAAAATTATTTATCAAGGGGTTTTATATCATATGTGTTATCCTACGTGTTGCCATCATTGCCTTAACACATTAGTGTGTGCTATATTAGTTTTTTTTATTATTTTCGAAATATTGTTGATTAATTTCTCAAAATCTGAAAGTCTTTTTAATTAAAGAGTTTACGATTTTGAAAACGTCTTCAACAAGTTTCCTTTATTTTTGATAAACTTAATTAAGTAACTAACCCATATTTATTTTTATTTGTGCATATATTGTTTTGGTTTAGTTACAAATTATTTAGTTTACTTATTTTTTTGTTTTTTACGTTTTTACTTAAAAAAAAAAAAAACATTTATTTTAAATTTTTCAACCGTGTTTTATCCTTAAGTTGGTTGGGGTTTTAAAAATTTGTGTGGTTAGGGTTTATTGTTAATGAGTGGATAGGGTTAAAAGTGAGGGTTTTTAGGAGTTTAGATGGGATGGGGTGTCTAATCAAATTAATTTTTTTTGTTCCCTCACCGTCTCTCTCTCTCTTAAATTCCTAATTTATCTCTAACTCTTCTATTATCTCTCTATAACCGTTACTCCCTCTACCTTTTTAAACCCCCATTCCAGCGTCTTCTTCCCTTCTCAACCTAGGTCAAAAATTTCGTTCCAAAATTCCCTCATATCTCCATGGCATCTCCATCCAAAGCTAGTATCGAACCTTCCCACACGGACCACATGGACATCTCACCTAGCATTGCTCCATCCGTGGCATCTCGTGTGGCCATGGAAACTTCCCCAATGATCACTCCAAGCTCTTCTCCACCAACAATGGCGATAGTTCCTACCTCTGGCCCCTCGTTTGATCAAGGCATTCCTAAAGTGACTCTCATCCCTGCCGAGCCAAAAAGGAAGAGGAAAGCCCCAACTGCCAAGCTGTCTCCCCAAATCGCAAAAAGGAGGTCTTCCAACCGCATTAGATCAATCAGGTCCAAGGCAACTTCAAATACCTCTCTTGATCCAGTTGAAGTCTCAGAAAGCTCTATTGATGTGTCCTCACCCCATGTGAGTGACGAGAACTTTGAAGTAAACAAGGAAAAGGAGCCTTCTGTACTTGCAGTCTATTATCAACTGCAAGCGGTTTTGTAAGCTTAGAGGTTTAGTTTTTAAAAGAGGGCGAAAGATTTTGTTAGTGTAATCTGCAGGTGATATCGCAGATGATTTCCCAAAAGTCCAGGTGATATCGCAGATGATTTCCTGGACTGAAAATTATATAGTTGTATATTTCTTGTTTGTTATTTAATGGACTAACGTGCTAATATGGTCTGTATAGTCTATGGTTTATGGTTATATTTCAGGGTGCAATAGCATCAAAGAAGGAGCTAGACACGTGTGGAAATTGGAAGAAAAGAATTAATACATTTTATGTATTAATTCGTAACTTTGGCAAACAACAACAACACGTATGGAGACTTTGTCAAAGGTTGTTGCTGAGTTATAGAAGAAGTACAAGGATGATAAAGCAAAGGAGTACAAGGCGTGGAAGCATGGCTTGAGGATTAAACAACTCGGTTGCTACAAAATAGGAAGTGGGAGCTAGAATTGTGGAACAACTTCACCCACTCTCCCTACACTTCCTCCACGTGCAAGACCAGCCCCAAGGCTGTTATTGGAGTAGCCTTCAAGTAATTGAAGACTATAAATAAGCTTGGAAGGTTTATTTGAAGATATGCCAATTATTTCATCACATTCACACCTTCGAAAAGCTTAGAGATAGAGTTCTTTGTTTGGTTCTTTTTAATCTTTTCTCCCTTGTAATTTCGCACTTGATTACTTTGGTATCAAGGTGTGTGAAGGCTAGGATAGGATTCCGTTCTTTATCTCTTGTTCCATAGAGCTTAAAATAGATATAGCTATAGGGAATTTTCGGCTTTGTAACTTCATTCATAGTGATTATAAAGTCTTGCCTAAGAGGCACTCTCAAGTTATATTTATATAACTTGAGAAAAACAATTTTGGTGTTTTTATTCCGCTGCAAACTCTTTTACAAAATTGTTTTATTTTCGAAGTGTGTGTGTGTGCCATCCCAAGTGCTATCGTTGGTGCTGTTATCACCTTGGATATCACTTGTGATTCAAGCCGTGACAATTTCAGATTTGTAACAACTATTCACCCCCCTCTAGCTGTTTTTCCCCCTTGTTGCCACCTTTGAGACCAACAAGTGGTATCAGAGCATAACACATTTTAAAACCACTGTTTTTCAAGCTTAACAGCTTGTGTGCCGATTCGATATGGCAAACTCAAAAACGATGACAACTGTTAACTATTCACACATTCCAATTTTGGTCAAAAATGGCCCGTTCGTTCCCATGAAGGCCAACACTGATGCAACCACCAATACAGAAACTCCAGAAGTCAAAAAGTCAAAAGATGAGTGGTCGGATGAAGAGAAGAGACTAGCTGCCTTGGACAGCAAGGCAAGGAATATCATTTCTGGAACCCTTCTCGTTTCAACCCTTCAAAAGGTGATGTATCTCAAAACCGCAAAGCAGATGTGGGATGCCATAAAGAGCTACCTCGAAGGTGATGACGAATGCAAAGAGAACAAATTATATGCTGTTGAAAGATCCTACAACAACTTCAACAGAAAATCCAATGAAACCTTGCGTCAAACCTACGATCGCTATGTTGAGGTAGTTAATGCTTGTAAATCTCTTGGCAAAACTTTAACTGATAAGGAAATCAATATGACTTTCCTAGCTGCTTTAGGTTCTAGATGGGTAAATAAAGCAACCTCTCTAGAAGACTCCAAAGTTTTGGGTACTTGGTCGTTAAGTAACTTGTACGCAAATCTTAGAGTCTATGAGCTTAAATTAAGTCACATTGAAGAGATTTAAGGGAAAACCAAATCGCTTTTCATGTCCGTAGTGGAACATGAGGAGAAACCATCCACATCCAATCAAACCGCAGATTCTTCCATATCAACCTCATCACTCATCGAGATGGATGATGATGATTTTGCCATGCTTGTGAAAAGATTTCAAAAATTTAGAAAATTCTCAAAACCTTTCACAAAAAACATTTTCTAAAGATAAACCTCCAGCAACATTTTCAAAGGCTGCAGATACAAAGAAAAAGAGTGATCTAGTTTGCTACAACTGTAGAAAACCTGATCACTTTGCATATGAGTGTCCACAGCCTAAATACGAATACATGAAAAAGAAAACCACTCCTGCGAAATTTTCTCGTCGCAAGGGTATGGTTGCTGAAGAGGAAGAGAATTCCAAGGAATTAGCAACTTGGATTGAAACAGATTCTGATGATGGAAGTGACGATGAAACCGAAGAGGTTAATCTCTGCTTAGTTGCGGATGCTTCCGATGAGTCAGATACTGAGTCAATCGAGTCGCTAGATATGGAGGAAGATGAGGTTTCTACAAAACTTCCAAATTTTAAATTGGATGATAATATCAAACTTACTCCAAGCATTAAGATAGGAAATTGTTCGTATTCACGTCCTATTTTTCCTCCTACAAATGTTCCACCTTCAAAAACAATTCCAAAGAAGAAAATTTTGAAAAAGGTGGTGGAAGAGGTTTCTCCCGTGGAACATGAAAGGATGTTCAAGGAAGCAGAGATGATGATCCATAAGTTTTCTAATTTTAAGAAAGCTTTAAGTTTAGCTCATGATGAAATTTCTCAGTACAAGACGGAGAAAATTGTGATGAGGTCTGAAATTTCAAATCTTAAGGACCAAATCAAAAGTATGACTTCTCTTGCTGATCAAAACCGCACCCTTGAAACTAAGGTTGCTGCACTTCAACTCCGGAATGATGACCTGGTCACTCAAATCAACAATCTCCAAAAGATTATTGATGGGTGGCTCAAGTCAAAATCCACCATGGATCAAATTATAGATGCCCAAGTTCCCAGTGGAATTAAGGATGGTCTGGGATTTGGATCTGGTGAAGAGGAGAAGTGTGCATCCTGTTGTGAAAAGGATGAGGAAATTTTAAAACTAACTAAAGAAATTCCTAAGGGAAAGCATGCTAATTCTAAGGGTAAAGGACAACAAAATTTTAATTATGTCTACCCAAAGAAACAATATGGGAAGAACTCTCAGATGAAAGCAAAGGATTCTGAGAGTGTAGCTTCAGAGGAAATGGCTTATGGAGTTGGCCGCATCCCTGCTCCAACCGCTTCTGGTGTAACAGGTAGTGCTGGCAACTGCAAGGCTGACCGCCCTTCTTCTTCGACCGCTCCTCCTGCCTTCAAAAGCAAGAAGAGCATTCCTAGAAAATACGCGGTCAAACCAAAGTCAGTTCCCTTTGTTAAGGCTGAAACCGCTCCTCCCAAACCGCATGCAACTCCTAAGAAAAGTAAGGAGTTAGTAAAACCTCATGATGCTTGTAGCTTTTATAAATGCTCTGTGTGTGATGGTTTAGGTCACAAGGCTGCAGAATGCCTTTTGCGGTTCACATCTAATGCCAGGAAGAGTAAACCTCCTTTTGTCAAACAGGTGTGGGTCGTGAAAGGTTGCTAACTTCAGGACCCAAGGAATAAAGGGGGACCTCATTCTTAATGTTTACATTTCAGGTCCTCTGCTTAATGGCTGGTCACTCCAAGGATAATGAATGGTATCTTGACAGTGGCTGCTCAAGACATATGACTAGAGATAGATTATTACTTGAAGATGTCATTGAAGCAAGTGGTCCGTCTGTAACCTTTGGTGACAACAACAAAGGCAAGACCATTGGATATGGTGTAATAAGGAGGGGAAACCTAACTATTGAGAAGGTTTCTCTTGTTGAAGGACTCAAGAACAACCTCCTTTCAATTTCTCAATTCTGCGACAAAGGAATGCTTTGCAACTTCACGTCATCAAACTGCTTTATCAAAGATAGCATTTCCGAAGTCACCCTACTCACAGGGATTCGTAAGAGTAATATTTACATTATTGATTTAGATTCCGCATGTAGTATTACTAATCTCTGTTTTGTAGCTAAAAATGTGAGCGAAAATAGTTGGCTATGGCACAAGAGGTTGAGCCACTTGAACTTCAAGTATCTAGCAAAGATTGGAAGGGAAAACCTCGTTCGTGGTTTACCCAAAGTGGCTGACCACCATCCTGAGAAATGCAGTGCATGTCAACTTGGTAAGCAATCCGCGTCGTCTTTCATCAACATGACCGCTATATCAACCTCAAGATGCTTACAACTTCTTCACATAGATTTGTTTGGACCCGTAACCACTGCCAGCATTGGAGGAAGTAGATATACTTTAGTGGTGGTGAATGATTATTCAAGATATACGTGGGTTGAGATGATGATCTCCAAGGATGATTGCTATGAGATTCTCACCGCACTTTTTAGACGGCTCCAAACTAAAAAAGAAGACGACATCATTAGCGTTTGATCAGATAATGGAACTGAATTTAAGAACAACGGTGTTGGTCAGTATTGTGATGACCATGGAATTGATCACAATTTCTCCGCAGCTGGTGTTCCACAAAAAAATGGGGTTGTGGAAAGGAAGAACAGGACGTTGATTGAGGATGGAAAGACAATGATATTTGAAGCCAAGCTCCCTCAGTATTTCTGGGCTGAAGCAATTAACACAGCATACTTCACTCAGAACCGCTCCCTCATCAACAAAACCTATAACAAGACTCCATATGAGCTATGGAGAGGAAGAACCCCCAACATTGCTTTCTTCAAGATCTTTGGCTGCAAATGCTTTATCCTCTACAACGGAAGAGAAAATAGAGGTAAATTCGGATCCAAGGCCGATGAAGGTATTTTTATTGGGTATGCTAAACATTCAAAAGCTTTTTGTGGTTTTAATAAAACTAGTTTAAAGATAGTTGAGTCTGTCCATGTTACTTTCGATGAGCATTCTCTCCTTGAGCCAAATTTGGCTCCAAATATTGCTGATGATTTTGCTGAGCATAATGAAACAGGTGAACCCTCTAGAACCGCACCTGAACCTCAACCGCAAAATCCAGCACCCTCAACTGAAATTCCCTCAAATCGCACATTTGAAACCGCACCTGAAATTCCCATTCCAGATGCAACTCCAAGGGAAGAAGAAGTTGAGAATTCCCCCATCCAGCTTATTGAACCTCTTCGTCAACTTACCTTTCATGACTTCGCTGAAGGATCTAACGATGTTCCAATTGAAGATCTTCAGCAAACCTCAGTCCAACTAGACTTACCCCCGGAGGTTCATGAAGTCAGCAGTCACCCTCTCTCTAATGTGATTGGTGATCTATTTTTCGGTGTTTAAACAAGGAGATCAAACTATGACGAGCATACTTCCTTGTTATCTCAAGTTGAACCCAAGAAGATTGATGAAGCACTCCAAGATTCCAGTTGGGTCGTTGCTATGCAAGAAGAACTCAACCAGTTTGAAAGATGCAAGGTCTGGACATTGGTGCCTAGACCTCAGGATCAAGGAGTGATAGGAACTAAGTGGGTGTTTAGGAATAAGATGGACGAGAATGGAAGCATCACAAGGAATAAAGCAAGGTTGGTTGCACAAGGATATAGGCAAGAAGAAGGAATCGATTATGATGAAACCTTTGCTCCAGTTGCAAGATTGGAAGCTATCAGAATCTTCTTAGCCTACGCCTCTTTCAAGCGTTTCAAGTTATATCAAATGGACGTGAAGAGTGCCTTCCTCAACGGTAAATTTCAAGAGACCGTGTATGTTGCCCAACCACCTGGATTTGAAGACTCCAAATTTCCAAATCATGTCTACAAACTCCAGAAAGCTTTGTATGGACTTAAACAAGCTCCAAGGGCATGGTATGAGACTCCTTCTAAAGTTTTACTATAAAAAGGA
Organism: Adenophora triphylla var. japonica; assembly: GCA_022495995.1. Lineage (NCBI taxonomy): Eukaryota > Viridiplantae > Streptophyta > Magnoliopsida > Asterales > Campanulaceae > Adenophora > Adenophora triphylla. The sequence goes on along the minus strand of JAFEMH010003112.1, from coordinate 140,324 downwards.
TTTAAACGCGGTAAAATCGATACAACTCTTTTTATTGCCAAATACAATGATCATACTTTACTTGTTCAAATATATGTTGATGATATCATTTTTGGTTCTACTAATGAGTTACTTTGTAAGCGTTTTGAGAAGCTCATGAAAAGCAAGTTTGAAATGAGCATGATGGGAGAATTAACATTCTTCCTAGGGCTTCAAATCAAGCAATGCGAAGAAGGTATTTTCCTCAGCCAAGCCAAATACACCAAGGAGTTGATAAAGAAGTTTGGATTAGAAAATGCTAAAGCATATGATACTCCTATGGCCACCGGCAATAAGCTAGATAAAGATCTAAAAGGTAAAATGATTGATCAAACCTTATATCGAGGTATGATCGGCTCATTACTTTATTTAACCGCTAGTAGGCCAGATATCATGTTTAGTGTCTGTGTATGTACACACTATCAAGCAGATCCTAGAGAAGCACATTTAATTGCAGTCAACCGTATAATCCGCTATTTATCTGAAACCACTAACCTTGGACTTTGGTATTCCAAAGATTCGAACTTCGATCTTGTAAGTTATTCAGATGCAGATTATGCAGCTTGTACTATCAGGAAAAGCACTAGTGGTACTTGTCATTTCCTCGGGAATAGACTAGTTGCTTGGGCCAGCAAGAAGCAAGCTTTAGTTTCAGTGTCAACCACAGAGGCTGAGTATATTGCTGCTGGAAGTTGTTGCTATCAAATCCTCTGGATGAAGCAGCAGTTGGTAGACTATGGAATTGAAGAAAGAAATTGCCCTATCATGTGTGACAACACTTCAACAATTTTAGTCTCCAACAACCCTGTTATGCATTCCAAGACCAAGCATATAGATATCAAGTATCATTTCCTCAAAGACCATGTGGAGAAGAGGAATATCCATTTAGAGTATGTGGGGACAGACAACCAGATTGCTGATATCCTCACCAAGGCTCTGGATTTCAAGAGGTTTTCCTTCCTCAGAGGAGAAATGGGTATGCTTGAACTTAAATGAGTCCATTCTTTCTATTTGTTAACTTGTGTGTTGAGTATAGGTTGAAATTCATGTTGAGAATTCAAACCTCACCTTTGTTGAACCGCGTGTATCAAACCGCATGTAGTCTACCGCTTGCAGCCAACCGCCTTGCTGCAGCTTGACCCCTTGGATCTCAACCGCGTCTCAACTTAGAGTATATTCTATCTATTTATTGCTTATATTTATTTGTTTATTAAAAAAAACTGTTCAAATTCTTTTTATTTTTTGGTCCCTAAATTTTGACATAGGGATATTTTTGCAAAGGTTTTTCCACGTTATTTCAAAATTTAAATGCATTTAATGCAAAAGGGAACATTCTGCATTTAAACCCTCTTGTCAGCCGTCATTTGAAGATGAAAGGGTGCAAGAGCAGTGATGGAACACTTAAGTGATAGTAAAATCATCATCACTTGTGTCCGTTCACCCTAGACAATCACCTATAAATACCTAATTCTAGAAATCATTTGACTCTTCTGTCTCTCTGCACCGTACCTTCCTTGTCAGTTTCTACCAACTCACTCTCTATCTCTTCTCAAACCTTCATAAAACCTTTAATTTTCAAATCTTCAATGGCCCCAAAGAAACCTTTCTTTGATATGATATGATTTCTTAACCTTAATCTCCTTTACTTTTCTGCAAATCATCCCTTAGAATTGCCATTGATAAACCTTGAAGGTTTCGAAGCACTTAAACTGATTTTTGCTCATATCTACTTTGATTGTTGATCATTTTGCATGAAATTAGTTGGGTTTCGTTCGGATTCATGCCAAGATTAAGATTTTATACTTTATTTTATGATCTATGAACATCTAGGACACTGATTTTGGATTTTTAGGTCTTTAACTTTCGAAAACCCACTTCTGTGTTTTTGCTTTTTCTTGATGATTATGAACAAAGTATGAATTTTTACTGTTATATTATTAATCTACTGCTCAATGTGATCATTTTGACATATTATTTGTTGATTTTGGTTAACATTTGATGAATCTCTGTTCTTGGTGTTTTTCGTGTTCTTCATGCATTCATGTGACTGTTCATCTTCTTTTTCAAAAATTTCTTATGTTTTGGATTGCCTTGATTTTCAATTTTGTTTTTCATACTTAGAAATTTTTTGGAAATTTTGGATTTTGATTTACATGTTGAACCGCTTCACTTTCAACCGCATGCTTAGTTTTTGAAACCGCTTGTCATCAACCGCATATCTTTAAGTTTCAAAACCGCATGTGCTTTCTAGTCATAAACCGCATGTGAAAACCGCATGGTTATCTTTTTGAAACCGCATGCTAGAATTTACTTAAGTATTACTAAGTATATAGGCTGGAAACCATAACCTTCCCCTCCAAAACACTGCTTGCATGTGTGGGATAACCTTGAATTACAATGCCACGTACTAAGTAAATATAATTTTGTATTTTTTCAATTATTTCCCTTCCTTGTATTCACAGTTTCCTTGAGGTTTGAAAATTCTCATTTTCAAAACCGCACTATTGTCAACCGCATAGGTGCTCAAACCGCTTGTAAACTGAGAATCTAATAATAAATCTAACTTGAATGTTTTGTTTTGTAGAATTCTCAATATTTCCTTCCAGGCTGGGAAATCAATGAGCCAGAGCTGAAGTCAGATGCTCTAGGCAGAGAGATGATTAGGAAGATGGATGCTTCTGGAATTCTTCCTCTATTCAACAAGAAGCAGACATATACCTTTCCACTCTTTGTTGATCAGCTCTATACAACCGCAAGCGTGGAGAAAGGGAGCTTTCAAATGGAAAGAAGATCAACTGCTTGATTGGAGCAGTTGACGGTTTCGAGGTCACTGTTGATTATCTGGACATCAGAAGCAACTATGAATTCAACGTTTCTAGTGCCCCCATGGATGTCAGTCAGGAAGTTATGGATGCTACTTGCTCTACACTTACCGGAGATCTTTCTTCACTAACTGGGTATTACAAGAAGAAGCCCAGGAGAGCTTTTGGAGAAATGATGAGCCATCTCTGCTATCTTGTAGGAAAGTCTGTGTGTGGGAAAACTGGAAATCACAACAACTTCACTTCCCAGCAGTGGATGTATTGATGTGCAATCTACAATGGAATCAAGCTCCATTGGCCCATGATTCAGATGAGAGAGCTTGCCAACAGCATTGATAACTATCAATTAAAGACCAAGGATCAAGACATCAGATGGAGACCGTTCTGCAGATTGCTGACCGCCATTTTTGCCAATTACCAGCACTTGGAAGACTTGAGAACCACTACTCCTGAAATATCAGTGCATTGGGGAAATGAGGAATCCCTTGGACTTAAAGCTTGCCACAACTTCAGATTCTCTTTTGGCAATGATGATTACAGGCAACTTTATGATGTTGACACCTTCCAGCCCAAGGAGCACTATGTGGAAATGACCCCTGAGACCGCTGTTCAGGGTCTGGGCAAAGCAATGAGGAAATTGTCAAGAAAGAGGAAAGCTATTGATGAACCGCTTCCTAAGAAGACCAGAACTGCACCTGTACAACCGCGTGGTGCAGCTGGTGCTGGTACAAGTAAGAGAGCCAAAGGGAAGATGTCCCTTCTTGATGAGGTTGATGAAGAAGAGGAAGATAGGAGCATTCCTCCATTGGTTGCAAGAGCCAAGAAGGCCAAACAAACTCAAGTGGATTTGGCTAAGTTGTTTGATGAAGACCTGACTGCCTTTTACAAGGATGAGCTTGCTAGGATTGAGAGAGAGGCAGCTGAGAAAAAGGCTGCACATGGAAAATTCAAGGAAGCTGAAACCCAACCACCTCCCTTCCAACTGCAACCTACTACCCAACCACCTACCTCTCAACCGCCTCCAACCCAAACATGTATCCAAACACCACCTCAATCCCCTATCCAATCTCACCACTCCTCACCAAACAACTCTCAACCGCCTTCCCCTTCTCAACCGCTCTGAGCTGCAATCGCTCAGGGGGAGAATCCTAAGCCAAAGAGGGTCAAACACATTGCCAAGAAAAAGACCCCAACCAAAGGGTCCAAACGTTTTCTACAACGTGTGGCCCAACAACCTTCTCCTACTCCTACTCCATCTCCATCCCCTTCCCCTTCACATTCACCCTCTCCTTTACCCTCAAATTCTCACTCCCATTCCCCTTCTGTTCAATACTCCTTAGGCCCTGCATTTTCCACATGGACCTCAAGACCTTCTGTGGGCCTAGCAACTTCTATTTCTAACCAAAACAGAACCCCAACTCCTTCACCTCCTCATTCAAACCGCTCCAACTCCCCTCACCACTCTAACCGCTCTCAATCACCTCACCATTCCAACCGCGCTCAATCACCACCTCTCTCTAACCGCAACCCTGCTTAAACCATTTCCAACCACAATAGATCCCCTACACCTTCACCAGATCAATCCCCCATTCATTCCAAAAATCCTAATCCTCATAACTCACCTCAAAAATAGAAAACCCCTTCTCTTGACCTTCATGATTCTCACACCAGTTCCTCCTCTAACTCAAACCCAATTACCTCCAACATCCAACTTAAAATATTCCACCTCCTCCAACCGCCCCTATCTCATCCGCACCCACTACCTTACCCCAAACACTTCCAATTCCTCCCTCAATCGCTTTACCATACACAATCCCTGCTAATTGCATATTCCAAACCCTTCTTTCCCAAATGCCTCAAACTACCCTTCCTAATCAAACTCCACCCATAGTTCTAACCGCTCCTACCACTGAATCTCAACCGCCTTTACCCAAATTCCTTCCACTTCAATCGCACCTCCTTCTGACTATTGCCAAATTCTTTCTACCCTCCAACTGATCCAATCTCAACTGATTGTTAACCAAGGGCATATGCTAAAACTTACTGAATCTAACCATGCCTTGGTTGCCTCCAACTCCTCTCTTGAAGCTTCCAACCGCTCTCTGCAGCCAAGGTTGATTCTCAAACCACTGAAATGGCCATCTTAAAATCACAATTGATTCTCAGCACTAGGACCACTCTTCATTGTAATCTCTTTCCTTTTGCTGAACTCTTTTGTTTGTTGGACCGCACTTCATGTATTTCTTTTGTCCAACCTCTTTTGCTTTTGTAACCTTTGTATTTTGCTTTTCTACCTATGTAACATGTAACTGCAAAGGTAGTAATGAAAAATGCATCATTGGTTCCAAAACTTTTTTCATATCAAACTGCTTGTTTGTAGAACAATGAAATCGCTTATGGTTTATAACCTCATTCTAATATTTTCTAACTTAAAATCATATTTTTGAAATGAAGGTTAAACATTCAGTTTAAATCGCACTTTAAACTTAAACTTATATTTTTCAAGTGCACTGAATGCATTTTTATACTTTTCAAATTGTAAAGTTTTCATCTTTTAAATAGTATAGAAATCTATAGCTTAATCTAAGTGTGTGCATTGACTTGGGACATGAATTACCATGTTAATTCTTATGGACATGTTTTTACCAAGTACAATGTTTGCTTTTGCTGTAGTAGGTAATGGCATCAATCAAATAGGAGGAGATTGTTGGGTATGCATATTTTAACCCTCCTATTTTAGATTAGATTTGATTGATACCATAACCTCCTGTCTATTTTAAAGACTTTAGGCCCATATGTAATGAAGCTTAGACTTCAATTTTTTAGCTAAGTCCATTTTATAGAATAGGTTAAAATTAGGCTTGAAGATTGGCACAAGACTCATTGGATTTGAGGTTACAGTTCAAAAAGGTTTCAGACCGCATTATCAACCGCACCTAGCAAATCGCACCTTGCAACTGCTTGGTGAAATTCCTTTGTCTGAAACTACCTTTGACCCTCTCTAGTGCAACCGCCTTGTAGTGAACCGCAACTGCTTTGCAGTTCCATCTTATGGACCGCACCTCAGCAACCTCACCTGGTATAACCGCACTTCCTCAACCGCTTGTATACCAGACCGCATCCAATGATTGAAGACTTGAAGTGAACCACTTTTTACCGTTGGATTCCACGTCAGCAATATCAAAAGTCAATCATCAAATCTTGTCACGTGATTCAATGTCAGAGAAGATCTGCAACGATCTTGAAAAGGTGACAGGTGTCCTAACTACCTTACTTGCAGCTGAAGCCTGATCAGCTTTATCTGCAACTGCTGTACCAAAGGACAAAAGTGGATATTGTGGACCAATGGGAAAGCACCAGTACAATACTTGATAGAGCTGTGTCCAATGGCTAGTTCCTTGGTGCTTGGGTATAAATACCCCCCCTAATCTTCACTATTTGAAGATTGCTTGAGAAAATTGAAAGTCTTTGTGTTCATAGAAGTTTGAAGCTACACTTGAGAAATTCTTAGTCCTTTGAATCTTCATCTTCTACTTCAAGAAATATATCCCAGCCCAGAAATCAAGCCTTAACACCATCAAGAATCATTGTGCTCTCCACCTCAAAGATTTAAAGAGCCTTGATCTTGCATTCACACACACCTCACTTGTTTAATCACATAGATTAATCATTTGAGATACACCGGTTATAGTCTAGGATTTGATCTTCATAGAATAGATTTTAGATTTGAGTTTGAATACTTTGTAACTTGTAATCTCTCTCATACTCAATATAAAACTAACTCTTAGAAATCCAAGACTAACCATCTTGGTAGTGGACGTAGATCGTTTAAACGATTGAACCACTCCAAATATTGTGTTCTTTCTTTATTGCATTTATTATTTCTTGTGCTTACTAATTGTTTATCTTTATCTCTGTTTGATCTTATTTATAGTTATCCATTATTAAGAATTGTGTTTGAAGTTAACATTGTCAAAACCTCACTTTGTTTGTAAACTGCACTTACTAAGACCGCATTATAAAACCGCTTAACAAATCGCACCTCAAAATCGCTTTGTATATTCAAATATTCCACTGTGCATTTTACATCTCTAATTGCAGTCTATTATCAACTGCAAGCGGTTTTGTAAGCTTAGAGGTTTAGTTTTTAAAAGAGGGCAAAAAATTTGTAACATCTATTCACCCCCCCTCTAGCTGTTTTTTCCCCTTGTTGCCACCTTTGAGACTAACAGATACTTAAGCAAAACGTTCAACATTTAAATCATTCAACATATATTCATTTAGACAATCAACATTCAAGACAAAAGAAGTTTAAAATAGATGCAACAAAGTAAAGACGACAAAGAATTGAGAAAAGACATTATATTTATAGAAAATTGAAGTACAAGATGCCTATTCTAAGATTACATAAAAGATAAAAAGAGCCTCAAGCCTGATCGTCTCCCCTAAATAAATCATCCTGCTCGGCGGCAGCGTCTAGGATAATGACTTGATCAACTTGGGCCTCCTCGGTTCGCCCCTCCTCGACATCCCCTTCCTCGTCAGAAGCCTCCTCATCTTGTATATTCTCTATCAAAACATTAATGTTTTGAGGATCAACTGGAGAGGGGACCCATGCCACTCGGCCTTCTCGAGCGTCTTGAGCGAAAATCACTTTGAGATCATTCTCTGAATAGGGCACCATGACATGGCCGAACCGGGCAAGGTCATCATAAGAGTCTTGACAGACAACACTACCAGAAACTGGTGTTTTAGCGACGGAATAAACAGCGACGGAAGCATTCCGTCGCTATTTAGCGACGGAAATTATGCTTTAGCGACGGAATAAATTTGGAGCCAAATTTAGCGACGGAATTAAATTCATGGCGAATTCCGTCGCTAAAACGAATATTCGACGAATATTCGTTTTAGCGACGGAATTTCAGCGGCGGAATTTAATTCCGTCGCTAAATAAAATATCAGCGACGGAATAATTCCGTCGCTGCTAATTTATTTATTTTTTATTTTTTTACGTTAACAGCGACGGAATTCTTCCGTCGCTGATAATTTATTTTTTTAAAAAAAAAAAATTAGATTATCAGCGACGGAATAATTCCGTCGCTGATAATTTATATATTTTTTATTTTTTTTTTAATTTATCAGCGACGGAATTATTCCGTCGCTGTTAACGTAAAAAAATAAAAAATAAATAAATTAGCAGCGACGGAATTATTCCGTCGCTGAATTTTTTTTTTTTAATTTTTCTTCTATATACTTTCATTTGTTTAGTTTTTTTTCTATCTTTTTTTCTATAACTTTTTCTAAAAAAAAACACTAATTAACAAAGGCTAAAATATTATTTTCTAGTCAATAAAAAATTTAAAAAAAAATTAAAAAATAAATATAGGGTAGTCCGTCCCTCTTTTGACTTTTCTTATATATACCTTCATTTGTTTAGTTTTTTTCTATCTTTTTTTCTATAACTTTTTCTAAAAAAAAACCACTAATTAACAAAGGCTAAAATATTATTTTCTAGTTAATAAAAAATTTAAAAAAAAATTAAAAAAATAAATATAGGGTAGTCCGTCCCTCTTTTGACTTTTCTTCTATATACCTTCATTTGTTTAGTTTTTTTCTATCTTTTTTTATATAACTTTTTCTAAAAAAAACCACTAATTAACAAAGGATAAAATATTATTTTCTAGTCAATAAAAAATTTAAAAAAAATTAAAAAATAAATATAGGGTAGTCCGTCCCTCTTTTGACTTTTCTTCTATATGCCTTCATTTGTTTAGTTTTTTTCTATCTTTTTTTATATAACTTTTTCTAAAAAAAACCACTAATTAACAAAGGCTAAAATATTATTTTCTAGTTAATAAAAAATTTAAAAAAATTAAAAAATAAATATAGGGTAGTCCGTCCCTCTTTTGACTTTTCTTCTATATACCTTCATTTGTTTAGTTTTTTTCTATCTTTTTTTATATAACTTTTTCTAAAAAAACCACTAATTAACAAAGGCTAAAATATTATTTTCTAGTTAATAAAAAATTTAAAAAAAAATTAAAAAATAAATATAGGGTAGTCCGTCCCTCTTTTGACTTTTCTTCTATATGCCTTCATTTGTGTAGTTTTTTCTATCTTTTTTTATATAACTTTTTCTAAAAAACCATTAATTAACAAAGGCTAAAATATTATTTTCTAGTCAATAAAAGATTTAAAAAAATAAATAAATATAGGGTAGTCCGTCCCTCTTTTGACTTTTCTTCTATATACCTTCATTTGTTTAGTTTTTTTCTATCTTTTTTTATATAACTTTTTCTAAAAAAAACCACTAATTAACAAAGGCTAAAATATTATTTTCTAGTCAATAAAAAATTTAAAAAAAATTAAAAAAATAAATATAGGGTAGTCCGTCCCTCTTTTGACTTTTCTTCTATATGCCTTCATTTGTTTAGTTTTTTCTATCTTTTTATATAACTTTTTCTAAAAAAAACCACTAATTAACAAAGGCTAAAATATTATTTTCTAGTCAATAAAAAATTTAAAAAAAATTAAAAAATAAATATAGGGTAGTCCGTCCCTCTTTTGACTTTTCTTCTATATACCTTCATTTGTTTAGTTTTTTCTATCTTTTTATATAACTTTTTCTAAAAAAAACCACTAATTAACAAAGGCTAAAATATTATTTTCTAGTTAATAAAAAATTTAAAAAAAAATTAAAAAATAAATATAGGGTAGTCCGTCCCTCTTTTGACTTTTCTTCTATATACCTTCATTTGTTTAGTTTTTTTCTATCTTTTTTTATATAACTTTTTCGCAAAAAAACCACTACTTAACAAAGTCTAAAATATTATTTTCTAGTCCATCAAACATTTAAAAAAATTAAAAAATAAATATAGGGTAGTCCGTCCCTCTTTTGACTTTTCTTCTATATGCCTTCATTTGTTTAGTTTTTTTCTATCTTTTTTTATATAACTTTTTCTAAAAAAAACCACTAATTAACAAAGGCTAAAATATTATTTTCTAGTCAATAAAAAATTTTAAAAAAATTAAAAAATAAATATAGGGTTCTTAGGGTTTTATGTGTCCAGATCTTGTGAAAATGGTATACGGCTACCTCGTTTATTTTTTTTAAATTTTTTTCTACATTCTAAATGACATTTAAAGTGTTTTTCATCTTTATGACCTTCCTCAAAATCCAAATGGAAATTGAGTTACAAATATGTGTCATTATTTAGGGTTCTTAGGGTTTTATGTGTCCCGATCTTGTGAAAATGGTATACGGCTACCTCGTTTATTTTTTTTAATTTTTTTCTACATTATAAATGACATTTAAAGTGTTTTTTATCTTTATGACCTTCCTCAAAATCCAAATGGAAATTGAGTTACAAATATGTGCCATTATTTAGGATTTTAAGGAATGTGTCCCGATCTTGTGAAAATGGTATACGGCTACCTCGTTTATTTTTTTTTAATTTTTTTTCTATATTCTAAATGACATTTAAAGTGTTTTTCATCTTTATGACCTTCCTCAAAATCCAAATGGAAATTGAGTTACAAATATGTGCCATTATTTAGGGTTCTTAGGGTTTTATGTGTCCCGATCTTGTGAAAATGGTATACGGCTACCTCGTTTATTTTTTAAATTTTTTCTACATTATAAATGAAATTTAAAGTGTTTTTCATCTTTATGACTTTCCTCAAAATCCAAATGGAAATTGAGTTACAAATATGTGCCATTATTTAGGATTTTAAGGAATGTGTCCCGATCTTGTGAAAATGGTATACGGCTACCTCTTTTATTTTTTTTTAATTTTTTTCTACATTCTAAATGACATTTAAAGTGTTTTTCATCTTTATGACCTTCCTCAAAATCCAAATGGAAATTGAGTTACAAATATGTGCCATTATTTAGGGTTCTTAGGGTTTTATGTGTCCCGATCTTGTGAAAATGGTATACGACTACCTCGTTTATTTTTTTTAAATTTTTTTATACATTCTAAATGACATTTAAAGTGTTTTTCATCTTTATGACCTTCCTCAAAATCCAAATGGAAATTGAGTTACAAATATGTGTCATTATTTAGGGTTCTTAGGGTTTTATGTGTCCCGATCTTGTGAAAATGGTATACGGCTACCTCGTTTATTTTTTTAAATTTTTTCTACATTATAAATGAAATTTAAAGTGTTTTTCATCTTTATGACTTTCCTCAAAATCCAAATGGAAATTGAGTTACAAATATGTGCCATTATTTAGGATTTTAAGGAATGTGTCCCGATCTTGTGAAAATGGTATACGGCTACCTCGTTTATTTTTTTTTAATTTTTTTCTACATTCTAAATGACATTTAAAGTGTTTTTCATCTTTATGACCTTCCTCAAAATCCAAATGGAAATTGAGTTACAAATATGTGCCATTATTTAGGGTTCTTAGGGTTTTATGTGTCCCGATCTTGTGAAAATGGTATACGGCTACCTCGTTTATTTTTTTTAATTTTTTTCTACATTATAAATGAAATTTAAAGTGTTTTTCATCTTTATGACTTTCCTCAAAATCCAAATGGAAATTGAGTTACAAATATGTGCCATTATTTAGGATTTTAATGAATGTGTCCCGATCTTGTGAAAATGGTATATGGCTACCTCGTTTATTTATTTTTTATTTTTTTCTACATTATAAATGACATTTAAAGTGTTTTTCATCTCTATGACTTTCCTCAAAATCCAAATGGAAATTGAGTTACAAATATGTGCCATTATTTAGGATTTTAAGGAATGTGTCCCGATCTTGTGAAAATGGTATACGGCTACCTCGTTTATTTTTTTAATTTTTTTCTACATTCTAAATGACATTTAAAGTGTTTTTCATCTTTATGACCTTCCTCAAAATCCAAATGGAAACTGAGTTACAAATATGTGCCATTATTTAGGGTTCTTAGGGTTTTGTGTCCCGATCTTGTGAAAATGGTATACGGCTACCTCGTTTATTTTTTTAATTTTTTTCTACATTCTAAATGACATTTAAAGTGTTTTTCATCTTTATGACCTTCCTCAAAATCCAAATGGAAATTGAGTTACAAATATGTGTCATTATTTAGGGTTCTTAGGGTTTTATGTGTCCCGATCTTGTGAAAATGGTATACGGCTACCTCGTTTATTTTTTTTTTTAATTTTTTTCTACATTCTAAATGACATTTAAAGTGTTTTTCATCTTTATGACCTTCCTCAAAATCCAAATGGAAACCGAGTTACAAATATGTGCCATTATTTAGGGTTCTCGTGGTTTTGTGTCCCGATCTTGTGAAAATGGTATACGGCTACCTCTTTTTTTTTTTTTTATTTTTTCTACATTCTAAATGACATTTAAAGTGTTTTTAATATTTATGACTTTCCTCAAAATCCAAATGGAAATTGAGTTACAAATATGTGCCATTATTTAGGGCTTTTAGGGTTTTATGTTTCCCGAAGTGTCTCAAAAGGACGTTTGCACGAGAATTAAGGAAAGTGATGTAAGAAAGAGAAAAAGGTTAAATATTGTGAGTATGAAAAATTAAATAGGAGAGAGAATGAGTGGGAGGAATAGTTAGGAGAGAGAATGTTGTGAGTGTAAAAGTAAAGTAGGAGACGAATGAGTGGGGTAGGAAGATTATAAAAATAATAAAAACTTTCCTTTTTAGGAATGAGACATTTTAAATGGGACGCCCAAAAAGGAAACTTGAGACACTTCGACTGGGACGGAGGGAGTATATCATTATTATGATATATTATTATTTATTATTTAATTATTATTATTATATAATATTATTTTATATTTTAAATTATTTTTGATATTATTATTATTATGGTCATTAAACAATAAAGATCTTAGCCATTAAATATATCACAAAAATAAAATCCAATAGTCCAAATCCAAAAGCATGACACCCTTTTTTTTAATTGGCTTACAAATTTTCACAAGGATTGATCCCCTAATCAATCGAACCATTAATTATAAACATCCAATGGTCTAAATTCATTTTGCAAAAGTATGATACCCTTTGCTTTCATTGGCTTACAAATTTTCACATGGATTGATCCCCTAATCAATCTGAACCATTAATCTTAAATATCCAATGGTCTAAATTCATCAAAACAAAACCATTTCACAAACCATTTCACATTCTTAAATTCTTTTTATCTTTCAATTTATTTACTAACACACACACACAAACACACACACACACACACCACACACACTCACACTTTCTCTCTCTCACACTCGTTTCTCTCTCTACAATCCGGCGACCCTTCCAGATCCGGCGACCCTTCAGATCCGGCGACCTTCCAAACCTTCCTTCCCCACGACATCCCCGCCTTCTCTCCATCTCTCGACTCCGCCTCCGCCTCCGCCTCCGCCTCCACCTCCATCTCCGCCTCCTCCATCCTCGCCTCCATCTCCATCTCCATCTCCATCTCCGCCTCTTCCTCCACCCCGCCTCCATCTCCATCTCCGCGCCTCTTCCTCGCCCTCTTCTTCACCATCTTTTTCGCCTCCACCTCCATCTCCTCCGCCTCCACCTCCACCTCCATCTCCGCCTCTTCCTCCACCCCGCCTCCATCTCCTCCTCTTTCTCCATCTCCGCCTCTAACCCCAAACTCCGCCGTCCTCGATTTCGAATTGAAAATGGGTTTCTCACTTAACCGATAAACATCCCTGGCGGGCTCAGATCGGGTATTCACAGGCTTGCACCCGTCTTGAAAGTTTTGTTGAACACACCTTCAATCTGCATGTCAAAGGCTCGAACTTTGTAGATGTGAATACACTTAAATGATTAATGTATCTTGAGTTTGATTGAATTATCGCCGTTTTATGTAATTCAACCTAAGCATGGCGGCATCCGTAATCCAATGTTTGATTGTTGTGTCTCATCAAGATTAAATTCAAATACAAATTGAATAAAAAGATACGGGCCTCATTCATTGGATATAACTACATTTTGGATGACTGACAAAGCTCATTTTGATTTCTCTATGTATATAAGTGTATATAGTTCAATGCCCTGGGCATTATCTGCTGTAATTTAGTTATTAGAGATCAGCTTTGTTACTCAATATTTGTGTATGGAAGGGGCCATTTGTTTGGGACTCTTCGTATAGATTCTCGGGAATTTTGCAAGATCTAGATTGGCATCAGTGACAAAGTTGAATCATTTAATTCATTCCCTATTATATATATATCACGGTTGGAGCATAAATTATTGTTGTGATTGAACTTGAATTTAATTTAGCTTTCATTTAATTCTTTTATTTTATTCATTTAATGTGCCCTTAAGAAGTAGCTTAAGGGAGGAAAGCAAGCTAGAATTTTGAGAAACCCATTTTTATCATTATAAAAAAAATTATTCAATATTGAAAAAAAAAAGGATTTAATTTTGACATTTTTGTTTTTTTTTTATTTATTGAATTATTAGCGATGGAATATTCCGTCCGAAATAAAAATTAATTAAATTAAATTAATTTCGGCGGAAATTTCCGTTCTTTGGAATAAAAATTAATTAAAATAAATTAATTTCAATGACGGAAATTTCCGTCATTGAAATAAAAATTAAATTAAAATAAATTAAATCGCCGACGGAAATTTCCGTCGCTGAATAAAAATTAATTAAAATAAATTTATTTCAATGACGGAATATTCCGTCGCCGAAATTAATTTATTTTAATTAATTTTTATTCCAAAGAACGGAAATTTCCGCCGCTGAAATTAATTTAATTTAATTAATTTTTATTTCAGCGACGGAAATTTCCGTCGCTGAAATAAAAATTAATTAAATTAAATTAATTTCAGCGGCGAAAATTTCCGTTGCTGATGTCAGTAAATCAGCGACGGAATTAATTCCGTCGGTAAAATCAAAATATACCGACGGAAATTGAGCCGTCGGAGCACTGCGACGGGCTGGTAGCGACGGACCAGCGACGGAATTTTTCCGTCGCTGTTTAATTTTAGCGACGGAAATTTGGATTTAGCGACGGAAATTTCCGTCGCTAAAACCTGTTTTTCTGGTAGTGCAAGACGTGCAAGTAAGCCCACGTCAACTTTTAGAGTTGGGTCCACCGCGGCCTTCTAGCTAAATGGAGATAGCCTTCGGAGTAAATGGTGGCCGTCTTGTCGGCCAGAGCTTGTATGAAGGTCAGGCTAACCTTATATTGCGAGATAGCCTCAGCAATTTGAGTGGGCAAGCTAGCCTATAACTATTTATACCGGGCATCTGCTTCCTCGGCAATTCTCCCTATCTCAGCTACGAGCCTCTCAATTTCAGCCTGTCCGACTTTGTTGGCTCCCTCGACATTAGCTTGAGCCGCCTTGGCCGCCCTCTATGCTCTCTCAGCCTCTACCTTGGCCACTTTCTGCTCGTCGACCTCCTTCATTAGGGACTTGAGCAATTCAACCACCTTGGCCAGGTCGGCCTTGTTTTTCTCGATCTGACGATCAAGGCGTTGATCCAAGTCATCAGCTGCCTTGCTCCTGATGGCCTCATAGGCAGTAATAGTTGCAACCTACACAAATAAAGAAAAACATCAGCAAAAAATTGCAAGTGTTATAAAAACCGAAAGAGAAAAGTAAATGACGAGAAGAAGGTTACCTCGCTGATGCAAAGTATATACTCCCTCCGTCCCGCTACAACCTGCACACTTTTCTCATTGGGCGTCCCATTACAAACTGTACACTTCCTAAAATGGCAAAGAATCTTTACTATTCCACCCACTAATTCTCTCTCCTACTTTACTTTTATACTCACAACACCAATCAAATCACTATTTTCTACCACACTTTCTCTCTCCAACCTCACTTTTCATACTCACAATATTTTCTCCACTAACTTTTTCCTTAATTTCCGTGCAAACAGTAAGTGCGCGAGTTCTACCGGAATGGAGGGAGTATTTGGTATATAAACCAGTCTCATAAAATGGTGATAGAACATGTGCCAATGTACCAGTTGGGTGTCCAAAGAAAGGAAAAGAAGTGGTCAACAACGTTAAATTAAACCAAGTCCACTCTAAAAAATATGCACATGTTAAGATGCTAATGCTACTAACGAAACAATACTTACTTAATTTAACTTATACCAACTTGATATAATTTCATTGTTTAGTATTATTAATACTCCGTATATGAGAAAAAAGAATCTTCTTCGTTGTGGAGAATAATTATATCTTGGCCATTTCCCAAATAGATTTGACATTTATTTAAAGAGACAGTGATCGGGACCGCTCCTATCGAGCTCCCCAAATGTAGTGAGTGGTTCGAATTCGTACACATCACCTATTCTTTATTACCATTTACTGGACAGAAAATTCTCACCCGTCTATCAATAAAATAGAGAAATGTGGCTAAATCTTAGCTGTTCGCAACTGCAAGCAACATCACGAGCTCGCAGGAGCCGTTCCATATTTCAGACAATATTATGAATTTGCCTAGAAGTAGAGGGTAATTAGTGGAAAACCATCAAACATATAAGTCCCCCCTACAGTCTGAGCCTCTCTAGATCTACATCCAAAAGTTGAATCAACAGATAGAGTGAGAAAATAAAAAAACCATGGATAGAGAGCAAGAAGAGATGCAGTTCTTAGGTCTCTTTGGCATGTACAAAGAGTCCATCAAGATCATCTTCACATGGAGAAAAATCTTCAGTAAAATCACCCTAGCTCTAATCTTACCCCTAACCTTCATATTTTTAGCACACATCGAAGTTTCCCGCATCCTCTTGCATAAAATCTGGCACGACGAAGACCAAGAGTTCACCGCAGCTGATCAAGGGTCCCGGCAACTCCATCACCTTTCTGATGTCGTGAAGTCCGATTGGGTCTTGTATTGGGTCCTCAAAGCCGCCTACTTCACCTTTCTCCTCGTTTTCTCTCTCCTCTCAACTGCAGCTGTGGTCTACACTATAGCGTCCATTTACACTGGACGTGATGTGACTTTCAAGAAAGTCATGACAGTTGTCCCCAAAGTTTGGAAGAGACTTATGGTCACTTTCGTGTGCACTTTTTTCGGTTTATTTATCTACAATATTCTGGCGTTCTTGATAGCTGAATTTTATTTTAGTCTGATAAAAGGGGCCGTGCTCGAAGTCATTAGTGTCTATGTTCTTTTTCTAGCATACCTTGTGGGGTTTGCGTACGTGACGGTTATTTGGCAACTGGCTAGTGTTGTGACCGTGTTGGAAAGCTCGTACGGGGTTAGAGCTATGTTGAAGAGCAAGGATTTGATTAAAGGGAACCGGTGGGTGGCCATAATCATATTTTTCAAGCTGATTTTCTCATTTTATTTCTTACAATTTTCGTTTAGATGGTTTGTGGTGTATGGAGACTCGAAGGCGCCAATGAGGAGAGTTGGGTTGGGGATACTGTGCTTCTTGTTGTTGTTCAAGTTGTTTTTGTTCGGGCTAGTGATTCAGACGGTTCTGTACCTTGTTTGTAAATCGTACCATCACGAAAATATTGACAAGTCAAACCTCTCCAATCATCTGGAGGCTTATCTAGGAGACTATGAGCCATTGTCAGGGAAGGATGTTCAGCTAGAGCAGTATGATATTTGATAGATTACCAATCCAGTTTTTAGTGTTTTTCCTTCAAAAATTGTTGAATTGGTTGCAGATATGCTTGCACGAAATATATAAGGTAATATTTACTTTTATTTGGCTTCGTGCTTGAAGACTAGCTAGATTACTTTTTTATTAATATCTGAGTGAGTTCGAAGGTAGATGATTATTTTTCATGGTTTCAAATCATATGCCAACATGTACAATTTACAACATAAAACAAAAAAAATGCATTTTAAAAAGCAATTGAAGCATAGACTCCGAATGATCCGCTTGGGATAAAAAATTCAATTCTCATTTATATAGATCAATCTGATGAAGCTTGGGTCTCACTTAAGGAAAATTGACTTTGAGTAATCCGAACCTAACATAGATCACAACACAAAAAATAAGCATAGTTAGATACCAACCCGTAGTTGATTCTGGCTCATACCCTCAGTTGTAGTTGTAAGAGTAAAATCTACGAGGTATATGAACGGAGGATAAGGCTTGAAGTGCCTAAGTGTGTGTGCGCTATGCTTTAGACAATGTGACTTCCCTTGCACTAAAGGACAAAGAAGAGTATTTATAGCGTAGAGAGAGATCTGTTGGGTATGATCTCCAACGTTGATCATGCTTGTCTTATTCTAGGACACGCAGCGAGCTCTGATAAGCAAGTACGAACAAAGGACTATGCTACTTTAGCGAATATTGTTGAAAGGACGAAGGACGGAGAAGCAAGTGACAGTTGGTTCGGTGTCATAACGCGCATACTAGTGGCCTGAGCCTCGATTTAATGCAACAGAGACAGGTCTGCCAGTTGGTGTTAGAGGTCGTACGTAATCTTGATCCACAAGCTAGGAACCAGGAGTATGGATGAGACTGCGATATTTGTGGTCTGATGATAACTCGGTTTGGAGTTCTCAAGCTCATTTGGTTCGGAGGATAAGTTCGCACCTGAAATTGTCACGGTCAGAAACACAAGTGATATCCAAGGTGATAACAGCACAAACGATAGCACTTGAGATAGCATACACACACTTCGAAAATAAAAACAATTTTGTAAAAGAGATTGCAGCGGAATAAATACACCAAGATTATTTTTCTCAAGAGGCGATGTCCAATCCCGATTCGGATAAATGGTTAGAAGCCATGAAATCCGAATTGCAATCCATGTCGGATAATCAAGTTTGGAACTTGATTGAGCCACCCGAAGATGTAAAAACCATAGAGTGCAAGTGGGTCTTCAAGAAGAAGACTGACATGGATGGAAAGGTGCATACTTACAAGGCTAGGCTTGTAGCAAAGGGATATAGGCAAACTCATGGTGTAGACTATGATGAAACCTTCTCGCCTGTTGCCATGCTTAAGTCTGTTAGAATTTTGATTGCCATAGCTGCGTATTATGACTATGAGATATGTCAAATGGATGTCAAAACCGCTTTCCTTAATGGAAAACTGCTTGAGGATGTGTATATGACACAACCCGAATGTTTTGTCGATCCAAGAAATTCTAACAAAGTGTGCAAGTTGCAGAGATCCATTTATGGATTGAAGCAAGCTTCTAGGAGTTGGAATCTTCATTTTGATGAGAAAATCCAAGAGTTTGGTTTTGTCAAGAACGAAGATGAACCTTGTGTATACATGAAATTCTGTGGGAGCGTTGTGCTATTTCTCTTATTGTATGTCGATGATATCTTACTCATTGGAAATGACGTTCCTGCACTTCAGACTGTCAAGTCTTGGTTAGGGAAGTGTTTCTCAATGAATGATATGGGCGAAGACGCTTACATCCTTGGTATCAAGATCTATAGAGATAGATCGAAGAGGATAATTGGTTTGAGTCAAAGTACCTACATTGACAAGGTTCTTAGAAGATTCAAAATGGAAAATTCTAAGAGAGGCAACTTGCCAATAGGTCTTGGTGTTACTCTTAGCAAGACGCAGTGTCCTAAGACAACTGATGAGCGAAAGAGGATGAATGAAGTTACATATGCTTCGGCTATTGGATCTATCATGTAGGCTATGATTTGTACTAGACCCGACGTCTCGTATGCTTTGAGCATGACGAGTCAATACCAATCTGATCCTGGTGAGAACCATTGGATGGCAGTCAAGACGATCCTTAAGTACTTAAGAAGGACTAAGGATGCGTTCTTGGTAATTGGAGGGATGGAAGAAGATCTTGTTGTAAGAGGTTACACAGATGCTAGCTTCCAAACCGACAAGGATGATTTCCGATCGCAGTCGGGATTTGTATTTATGCTTAATGGAGGTGCGATATGTTGGAAGAGTTCCAAGCAGAGTACTATTGCCGATTCTACTACTGAGGCCGAATATATAGCGACACCCGATGCAGCTAAGGAGGCAGGTTGGATCAAGAAGTTCATTAGTGACTTGGAAGTTGTTCCAAGTATCACTAATCCGGTGGAACTTTATTGTGACAATAATGGTGCCATTGCGCAAGCAAATGAACCAAGGTCACATCAGCGATCCAAACATATACTTAGACGTTTCCATCTCATTCGAGAGTTCATTGATCGGGGATACGTTAAGATATGCAAAGTATCAACCGATGATAACATTGGGGATCCACTTACAAAGCCCCTCGCACAAGCAAAGCATGATGGTCATGTGAGGTCCATGGGTATTCGATACATAGATGGAGCCTAGTTCAAGTGGGAGATTGTTGGTGTAGTGCCCCAGGCTATAGTTATGTTTAACTTGAACCGTTATGCATCATCTTTATCATTTATTATAGAGCATGTTTATTTGGTTCATTATATGTTTTGCATGTTTATTATATTGAACTGCGTCCCTAGTTGTTATGAACAACTAGTATAAGTTAGTAATGGATAATCATGGAGATGATTATATCCATGGAGATGCACATTACACTTATGGGTACTTGCTAGAGAACGAGTACTGGACTTGACTTACTTATGAGATTTATGACATGGTCTGTTGTCATGATTAAATCTCATGATAGTCGTGTTATTAAATCCTTTGTACCTGAGATTATCATCGTCTTCCACATGATGAAGATCGTGTTTGATATAGTCTAACACTATCTTTAATCGGATATCAATAAGGGCTATGTTAGCATAATTGGATTCTTGTAGGAAATAATGATAAGTCAAGATGGGATTTGTCCCTCTTATGAAGAGAGATGTTTGCTTGGGCCCCTCGATGAATAGTGTTAATGAAATGTGTGGCCACACTCAAGTGATTTGATAGAGATCAAATGCATTTGGATTATCAACATATTCGGAATCGAGAAAGCATTGAACGAAATGAGTTGACATAGACCATGACTCATGTTCAATTGGACATCGTGGATAAAGGGATTGTGACATTTGATTATCAAGGAATCAAGCTTTGATGTTATATTTAATTGGGTGGACATAATGATTTGCTAGAAGTCACTTATGTCTTGTGAGGTTGATGTTTCAACTCACTACCAACATAAAATATAATTCCTAAACGGTCATACATAAAAGAACGAATTGAAAATGGCTAAAGGATAGATTTCTGGGCTTAAGGGATGAATCGTCCCCTATGGCACGACTCGTGCTTGAGGGCACGACTCGTGCTTGAGGGGACGACTCGTGCCCTATTGGCCCAAGTCGTGCCTTTTGACGGGATGACACAATCAGAGAGCTGTCCATTGGGGACGACTCGTGCCCTGTGGGACGAGTCATGCTCACGACTCGTGCCCTCAGGCACGACTCGTGCCCCATTGATTTGGCAACCTGGTGAACTGGCTCGTTAAGCCGCGCGACATACTTGGCTATAAGGCACGACTCGTGTCCTTGGCTAAAAACTGTCCGTACTGCTTTTCCTTTGCTGGTTTAGTTTTGATTTTTGACAGGGTTTCTTTCCCTAATAGTTAGGGATTTATATTTGATATAAATAGAACCCTTTGGTCAGCCAAAAACATATGAAATTTTAGGGTTTATGAATATGAAACACTAAAATTGAGATCTAGATTGAGAATCAAAGATCAAACACTTTTAGCCATTGATTATTGAAAATCGTTTCAATAATCGGAGATCATCTAGCAATCAAACAAGAAGCGTTCTTGGTTCGTTCGAGTGTGGATTACCGATAGAGGGTGATTACATTATCACCAAAAGCTTGAAGCCTTCGATCGTCGATTCACCACAAGGTAAAGAACAAGGAGAAGATCAAAAACCTTCATCAACGGTTTTTGAGATTAATTTTGAGATTCACTATTGGAGATCTATTTTGAACAAAAAATTCGCATTCAAGGTACTTAGATTCTATTTCATATAAATTTCTAATCTCTTCATGCTAGACGGATCTTAGGGCTAGGGTTTTGATGTTCTATGTTAAATCTTCCGATGCATTTGTAACCCCAAAACCCAACAAGAACATCTCAGTATTTTCACAAAACCTTTTCATACAAATTTAATCTTTCAAACAAGCATGCATGAATCATTTTCATCGTCCAAAGTATCATTCTCGCATCCATAATCAGAAATTAATCGAGTTTTAGCATATGCAAGAACTCCGTCCCACTTTCGGCATTTTTTTTCCTACTTTATTTTCAAAAAATGAGTCATACTCATATTCCTCCAAGAAAATTGCACATGCATGATTACCCATATATTTAGTTTCGTATATCAATCATCAAAAACATGGAATCATCAACAAAATCATAAAAAAAAATCCAATAAATTCCCAAAATTCGAATTTAGCCCTAATCAACCAAAAATCAACCAAAATCGACGACATTAAGCGAATCGAAAGTGCTTACCCCTATAGACTGAGGATTCATCGATTTATGATCCCTTTTATCGGGATAAAACTGAGAGGGAGGCACCGCAAAATCATATTTTCGGTCGGTCCTCACCAACTCCCTCCTCCTAAACCTCGCGGCTTGTGATTGATTAGGGTGCGCTTGTTGAGGCATAATGTTCCCTCCTTGATCCATTGGAGTAGTAAAAGATTGGGATTTCAAAAACCTTGGCATTTTTCTCTCTCTTGTATCTCTTCTCTCCTCGACAACAATAGCCAACAATGGCTACTGCCCGTGTTTTCTTTCTGTTTTAAACAATCTGATGCGACGGAGTATCCGACCGTGTGGCCTCTTTTTCTCCATCCTCAGTCGGGCGGCTTCATTCGCCTCATGCTAAATTTACACTTCTGTCCCTGGACTTTCCAATTGAACAAATAATTCTAGTTATCTCCAAACGGAATAACGTTGTCTCCCAAGAATCTCCGTTATCTCCCAATGGAATAACGTTTTCTCTAAAAAATCTCCATTATTTCTGTCAGAGAGAAATAACGTCATTCCAGCTTTAGCTCCCTCTATCTCTGTCAAAAAGAGATAGCGCCATAAGATTTAGTTTTCCAGCTTTAGCTCCCTCTATCTCTGTCAAAAAGAGATAGCACCGTAAGCTTTAGTTTTCAGCTTTAGCTCCCTCTATCTCTGTCAAAAAGAGATAGCACCTGAAATTACCCGGATCCGAGAGGCAGCGCAATCGTGCCCCGGCATCTGGCATTTCCGCTTTGCAGCGTTGTTGGTGGAGGTGTCTCGCTGTGTTTTGCTTGTAGAGTCGCCACGCCGTTTTGATTAAGCCCAAAACATTGAGAAAAAGCATCAGTTTAAAATAATAATAAACTGTTTTTGTGTGATGAGATTTTGAGTTCGGAGGTCAGGTTACTCCTCGGGAAGAGAATATTAGAATATTAGAGCTCACCCGAGTAGCCTCGTAAAAATGAGTCTTTCGATACCCCTTCTTTCTTTAAATGTTGTGTGTGTGTATGCTTTTTAAAAATGCATGCTGTGTCGGATGTCTACATTGTACATTGCTTATTGAAATGTATTGAAATAGTATAGGAAGGAAGCCTTACCAATGTTGGTTCGTGTCTGTCTTCCACTGGGGAATAGTGTTTGAGGATGGAATAGTGTTCCGGGATGGACCGTGATTGCTTCGATATGTGTCGGTTGTCTGCGGGCAGAGTTTCGGAGTGCGTTAGGATCGACGGTTGCGTTCGGGCAGAGGTTCGGCGTGCGTTGGGATCGCAGGGATCGTTCGGGCAGAGGTTCGGTGTGCGTTGGGATCGCAGGGATCGTTCAGGCAGAGGTTCGACGTACGTTGGGATCGTTGGTTTGACTCGGAAAGAGCCGGGACGCCTCGGGAAAGACCAAGCAAGGCCTCAGAGTACCACGAGGGGCCTCAGAGTACCTCGAGAGTGCCTCGGGGCAGCGCGGAAGCATCGCGGGAGCGCTCGGAAAGGCTTCGGAGCACCACAAGGGGGCTCAGAAGGCCTCGGGAGGAACCGAAAGGGACCGGGAGTGCCCCGAGGGGTCTTAGAGAGGGAGCCTGAAGGCTTAGGGAGAAAAGAGAAGAGGGAGGTGTGAAAAATGAGGGAGGGGGAGCCCTCTATTTATAGTGTAGGAAAAATTGCAAGAAGGTCCGTACGGACTTCCCTGCTTAATCCAAATTTTTAGTTTTCCTCGATTTGAGAGAATAATGTGGACTTTAAGAGGATTTTTGTAATGATTATGTCTGGTACAAAGAGGTTCGTACGGACCTTTTTGGCATGCAAAGAGGTCCATACGGACCTTCCATGCTTTTGTGATTGTGATGGAAAGCTAGCTCTCATCGAGAGCTTTCCAACCATATATGGCACGTCCCAATCGGAGTTCGTATGAAGGAGTTATGACCTCCGGAAGTTTGCCCTTGATTTTTTTCGTATGCTTGAATGGAGAGCGATCCAGATTGGGGTACTTACAGCGCCGTAAGCTTTAGTTTCCAACTTTAGCTTCCTCTATCTCCGTCCAAAAGAGATAGTGCCGTAAGCTTTAGTTTCCAACTTTATCTCCCTCTATCTCTGTCAAAAAGAGATAGCGCCGTAAGCTTTAGTTTCCAGCTTTAGCTCCCTCTATCTCCTTCGAAAGAGATAGCGTCGTAAGCTTTAGTTTCCAGCTTTAGCTCCCTCTATCTCTGCCAAAAAGAGATAGCGCCGTAAGCTTTAGTTTCCAACTTTAGCTCTCTATATCTCTGTCAAAAGGAGATAGCGCCGTAAGCTTTAGTTTCCAGCTTTAGCTCCCTCTATCTCTGTCAAAAAGAGATAGTGCCGTAAGCTTTAGTTTTCGTTATTTCCGTCAGAAAGAAATAACGTCATCCAGCTTTAGCTCCCTCTATCTCCTTCGAAAGAGATAGCACCGTAAGCTTTAGTTTCTTAGGTGATCCCTCAAAATTTTCAAATCAATTAGGTGATCCCTCAAAATGTTCAAATCAATTAGGTGATCCCTCAAAATGTTCAAATCAATCAGGTGATCCCTTAAAATGTTCAATCAGGTGACAACCTCCATTAATTGTCAAACCAATCAGGTGATTACTCCGTTAACCATCAAAACTTCGAGGATCATAGACCTGTTGCTTAACTGTCTAGCGGTGATCTTGAACTACGATCGTGGCTTAATTCCTCCCGAGGATACGTCGGTAGCCTTTCAAAAGGTTCAGCCATCTGACCCCATCGGTCAATCCCTTCCTTTGCCATAACCCCAGCCTATTAAAAGGACCATCCATTTGACCTCTTAGGTCACCTCCTCTCTTCCTTTAAATCAAGGGACCCATTTCACATCACCATTTCCCAGCAGTTCTGAACTACGATCGTGGCTTGATTCCCCCGGGATACGTAGGTAGCCTATTTTAGGTTCAGCCAATCCGTCACACATGACATCCTTTCCCAAGTGGATCCAGAACTACGATCGTGGCTTGATTCCTCTTCGGGATATGTAGGTAGCCTTTTCAAAGGTTCAGCCATTCGACCTCTTTGGTCACCCAATCCCAATCCATCTCGGCAGTTCACCAGATTGGATTCTCACTTTTATCGACAACCCCACTTGCTTCACAAGTACCGTTGCCGAGGGGCTTCTGTAAGTATCCAAATCTGGCTCATGCCTTCCAATTTAAGTTTCCTAGCAATTTCCCAAACTTTCATGAAGTTTAGGGGCAATTCGGAAACTTTTCTCTACTTACCGAGCAAGGAAGGACCTATCAGGAATAAAAATTCTGGATAGGACCTCGCTGGAAAGAAGCTTCCAATCTGCCACCTTGCATGTTTCCAGAAACAAGCTGACGCGATGGAAGATTTGGCCGGGCGGCCTCTTTTAGCGCATGGTCATGCTGTGCGACTTCATTAGTAGCACAGCAGAAGCCTATAAATAGAGGCCTCCTCTACCCATTTTGATATACAATTTCCACAGAAAAGTTACTCTGCAGAAATCTAAGCTCGAAATACAGTCTCCTAGACATAGAAAACCACTCTCTCTCCTAAATTAATCTAAACCTAATCTATTCCTAATAGATCTAAAAACCTCCCTTGGAAGATAGAAAAACACCAATATTGGTAATCTCTCCTTCCCTCACCTCTAATCTATTATTATACACTCTCATTCTCTTGCTACTTGTTGATTACTCTCTATTATATCATAAATTTTAATCTTTGCAATGTAGATATACTTCCCTTCCCTACATAAATGACTCATGGAGATCCTCTCCCTAGGATGAACAAGATTCCACAAGTGGCTTGTTCTAGGGATGATCTATCAAATGAGGATGTGACCCCTTTACATTTATGTATAAAAATGCAATCTTTATTTACTAAATGTTCTCCCCTTCCCTAGATCTAGCTTTTCCTAGGATTGTCCACCTATTGAGGTATTAAGGGCATAGGAAAAGTCATGAAGATCCATCCTTTTTACATTATGTTCTTAGATTAATGATACTCCTTGTATTTTCACATTAAAAATCAAGTCTTTACATTAATATTATTTTCCCTTCCCAAAGTTGGAATCTTTCTCCGAGGATTGTCTAAAAAGCCTACTAAGGCATTAAAGACATAGGATGAATATAAAGATCCAATCTTTATGTCTCATTTCTCTAGTCCCATGGTTATTGAGCATTTCTATAGTGAAGGTTGGTGTAAAGACTCAATCTTTACACTAATCTCATTACAAAATGCCATAAGTTTTGCTCCTTTTAGAAATCAATGATTCTTGGTCCCAAGATCTTATATGATCACTTGAGATAAACACACCAAAATGTCCCTATGAATCACCATTGTCTCAAGATGTAGGATTGATGGCCAAAGATTCATTCTTTTTCTAATACCTCATTCTTGAACTTAAAATGAGTTTTTTTTAATCACATTTGACTAAAATCCCCAAGGAAAGTTAGATTAAAACATATCAAGGCTCCTATGCCTAAATTGGTTGATTAATCTAATGGGAGGGTCGAAAGGTCGTGTGATCACAAGCTCAAAGATGAGTATGGGATCAAAATCCCGAAAACATCAAAGTCCATGGCATCTTGAACTAAAACCTTCTCAAAATGGTTCTTATGTTCGGATAAAGACTTGGTACATTCTTTCTCTTTCTTAAATCACACACACACAAGCACAAATTTTGGACCTTGGAAGACTTGCATTTGCAAGGCTCCTTGGGTGAACGTCGAACGTTCTTCCCAAGGAGTAACTTAACCTCCGAACCCTTTACTTTTTCATTTTTTTCAAAGTTTTGAGGATAAATCAAAATGGCATGGCGACTCCGTTTCTCATAAATTTGGTGTTTTCCAACGAGGTGACTTGGCCTCAAAGTGATACGCAAAAGCTAAACCCCAAATGTGGGAATGGCACACATTTTGCGCGATTCGTGGGGGTAATTCACACTACGCCACAACCTTCTGCACCTTAGGAGCCAAGAAAAATGTTGTACCACCAAGTGTAAACACATAACTCGTAGTACTTCTTCTTATCTCAAGATTACATTATTCCAAATCCGCATCCACATAACTCGATAACTCGATAACTCGATATCCTTGCCTGCGAAACATAAGGTCATACCAGTAGTACCCATCAAGTACCTTATGACCCACTTAACTGTTTCCCAAAGTTGCTTCGCTGGATTACCCATGAATCGACCGACTACTCCCACCGCATGAGCAATATTTGGCCTTGTACACGCCATGTCATAGATCAAACTCCCAACTATCAAGGCATATAGAGTCTTTCCCATCTGAGCACGCTCCTCCTTATCCCTAGGTGAGTCCTTATTAGATAGATTAATGTAGCTACCAAATGGTGTACTTGTAGGCTTTGCTCCCTCCATGCTAAATCTCCTCAAGATCTTATTGATATATTTAGCCTGAGAAAAAAACAATTTACCTGCCTTCATGTTTCGGGCAATACAGATACCCAAAATTTGTCTGGCTTCTCCCGAATTCTTCATCTTCAAGCATTCTGACAACTGTCTTTTCAATCTGTTTACATCTCTATCACTAGAACCTAATATTAACATGTCAACCACATACAACAACAGGACTATGTACCCGTTGTTGAACCTTTTGAAATAGCAACAATGATTCACCTCTCATCTAACAAACTGTATGTCATGCATGAATCTATCGAACTTCTTTTACCACTATCGAGGAGCTTGTTTCAGGCCATACAAGCTCTTTTTCAATTTTCAAACCAACTCTTCATTACCCTCTAACAAGTAATCATGTGGTTTTATCATGTAAATACCCTCCTCCGAATTCCCAATAATAAAGGTTGTATTTACATCCATCAGATCCAGTAGCAAGTTCTCTGCATCTACTAAACTTATAACCATTCTAATAGTAGTTATCTTCACAACCGGGGTGAAGACATCTGTATAGTTAATATCATACTTATGTTGAAAGTCCTTTACATTCAACCTTGCCCTGTAACTAATGTAGTCATTTACTTCCTCCTTAATCATGTAAACTTACTTGTTATGCAATGCCCGTTTATCCTAAGGAAGCTTCACCAACTACCATGTTTCATTGGCTATCAATGGGTCCATCTCATCATCCATCGCAACTTTCCACTAATCCACAAGTTCACTACGAATAGCCTCCGCATAACTTTCAATTTCACCACTATCCGTTAACAACAAATAGTAATTAGAAGGAGAATACCTATCAGGCAATCCACAAACCCGTGTGGATCTATGCAACAGAATTGGTTCTGTAGTATGGTTCATCCTCAATGACCTCTTGATCTTGGTCAACTTGAACACTGCTGCTCCCACCCAAGCTAGGATATTTTCTAGCTCAATAGTCTTGGGATTTGAACTTATCCCATCAGATGTACTCTTCTTGTCTTTACATAAAAACTTCTCGTTAAATATGACATCTCAACTACGAATAACCTTCTGATTCTGATCATCCCAAACTTTGTACCCGAAGTCATCTCCTCCATATGCAATGAATGTACACTTCAAAGACTTAGCATCCAATTTACTTTTATCCGCAAAATTAACATGAAAATATGCAACACAACCAAATATGGAAAGAAAGGATATATTTACTTGCTTACCACACCATGCCTCCCCTGGAATACCATTCCCCAGCGGGACTAATAGTCTGATGCTAATCAAGAAAGTCGTTGTGGTAACTGCATCTGTCCAGAATATCTTAGGAAGTTCACACTCCAATCTCATAGCCCTGGCTTGTTCATTCAATGTTCTGTTCATCCCATCTTCAAACCACGTTATATTAAGGATTTCTACTTAGGTTTTCACCATTCGAATACGATTCAGGGCAAGAAATTCCTTCAACTCCCCAAGCTCGTACTCCCCACCATTATTGGACCTCAAGTTTTTGACCATTAGTTCGGTCTATGTATCCACCAAGACCTTTCACTTGTTAAACACCTTGAATGCCTCATCTTTGTGTTTTAAGAATTAAACCCATACCTGTTTATAGAGTTATTGATGGAGGATTTCCTCCTCTTATTAAATTACCTAGCAAATGCACTAGTTTATCAATGTAGTAATATGCACACTTCAAGGGTCAAATCCACAGGGACTCGTGTGTAACAAGTATATTTAATTAGTGCAAAAGTAACCAAAGGGGGGGGGGTTTGATTTGATTGGTTGAATTAATCTAAAAAAACAAGAATTAAAAATATGTAAGATAGCAAGGAAGAAAAGGATTCATGGATTGGGGATCATAACAATTGTCAATTCATGCTATTTTAAATCATGTAAAAGGAATCAATCTCATTCAAGGGTTCATTCACAAAATATTAGGGTTGGGACGTTTGGTGTGTGGATTGCAAACATAATATCTACATTTTGTTTATACCTTCCGGTAAGTTAATAAGAACATTCAAGAAATCCAATTAATTTATAAGAACATTAGAACATATATTCATTTGACTTTTTGGTCCATCATCAATTGAATCTAATCTTCAACAATGGTCAATGTATGAATTGTCCACGTGAGTTGAACAATTTATACCCAAGTAAATTTAAAGGCCAAAAATATCTTAAAATACAATTGAAACCCAAGAACAATATTTAAGAATGTTGAGAATAACAAGAATGAGAAAGAATTAAAACATTAGCATAAAGATCCAATTATTAATCAGCCAATCCACGAACTAATTATTTAGCCGCGAATGGCCATTAAAATAAAAGAATAAAAACCTAAATAAAAACCTTGAAATCCTTGTCTTCAAAACTTGTAAACCTAAATTATGAATTAAGATCATACAAAACCTAATCTAGGATTGTATATATACTAGGGGAAGAAGGTTATATGTGCAGCCAAGGGAAACATCCCAAATCCTTGTAGAATCCAGATAATCCAAGCTCAATCCATCCAAATCCGGCCTAAGGCGTCTTGGGTGTGGTCGCTCCCCCTAGTTGGGGGCAATCGCTCTCAACTTCAAGAATTTCCGCATGACCACTCTCTTTTATGGAGCGTTCACTCGCTTTCTTCTGGACAAAGG
This sequence comes from Adenophora triphylla var. japonica, assembly GCA_022495995.1. Lineage (NCBI taxonomy): Eukaryota > Viridiplantae > Streptophyta > Magnoliopsida > Asterales > Campanulaceae > Adenophora > Adenophora triphylla. The sequence goes on along the minus strand of JAFEMH010003112.1, from coordinate 110,149 downwards.
GTGCGGTCGCCCCCTTTTAGGGGTGTGGTCGCCCTCAGCTTCTTTTCAACTTTAATCCCTCCTTTTTAGTCCTTTTGCACTTCGGCCCCTGTACTTACAAAACACTAGAAAAGGCATCAAATTCCCAAGGATCAAGCATCAAATAAGATTAGAAATATATCTCTTGGATAGGCGAAACCACATCCATTAGTCATTAATAAAAGTCACGTAATATGTTGCACCACACAGAGACATAACAGTCACAAATCCGTGTGAACCAAATCCAATTACTATTCCCTCAAAGCCCTACGCTTCCCGAGGAAATTACTTCTCACTTGTTTTCAAAGACATAGTTGTAGATGCCCACGTCTAATGTCTTCAAGTCCGATAGTCTTCCCTTCGAACAAAGTACTTGCACCCATTTTTCACTCATGTGGCCTAATCGTCAGTGCCACAAATTTGTATCACTCTTGTCACCCGCAAAAGCAATATACCCCTATGTGTTGCTATTCATATACAATATACCCTTCTTATTACCTCGAGCCACCTCCCCAGTCCCCTCGACAATAACTCAGTTCCTGCAACCTAAGTTCACTTCAAAACATTTTTCATTCAGTTGCCCAACTAATAAAAGATTTTTTTTAACCTAGAATGTGTCGTACCACATAAAGCTGCAAATCCGAACCGCTTGATGATTCAATTTTGACATTCCCCTTCTACATGATCTGAAAAGTTTCCCCATTCGCTAGATAGACCTTTCCAAAATCCCCGAAAGTATAGTTTTCCATCACCTTTGTGGGTCCACATGAATGTAGTGATGCTACTAAATCTACCACCCATAAATTTAGTAGACAATCAGAACCAATGCATCTTCTATATTCCTTATAACAACATTCTCCACATTGCTCCCTTTGTGTGGACAATTCTTCTTGAAGAGCCCTATCTCCATCTATAGCATTTTATCAGATCTTGATTCCTCTTGGACTTTTCCTTAGATTTAGAACCACCACCGACTACGTTCTTCCCTGATTCTGATTTTCCTTACTGTTTGTACCCGGGTTTCCCTTGTTACTTGTAGCTAAATCCTCCCCTGAAGTAGATACAACTCTCAATTTCTTTCGACGATTTTCCTTGTCAATCAGTAATTCCTTGGCGTCGTCACTTTTCAGTTTGTTCTACTACAAAAAAAAAACCCTTTGACAACGTTTTTTAAACGTTGTTATAGGATTTCAACAGCGTTTTTCAAAGCATTGTGATAGCCACCGTTGTAAAAGGTCCCAATCTATAACAACGTTTTTTAAATGTTGTAAAAACAATTGTTGCAACGTTTTATAAACGTTGTTAAGCATTTCTCACAACGTTTACAAAAACCTTGTAAAAAGTTGTACATCGTTTTATAAATGCTGTGTTTCTATTTTAGAGCTATTTTTGATAACGTTGATACACACCGTTTTAACGTTTTAAAATTTTTGTTACTTGCTACAACATTTTCGAAAATGTTGTGAATGTCATTTTTCAAAAAATAAGAAAATAAAAAAAGCCAATTCTGTTTACACTTGTTATCCCAAACCAAATTCAATTTATATTATCCAATAGAGAAACACCAATCACATATAATATAAATATTCTTTTTATTCAAATAAATTCTGAAACTAATTCACACAAAAACAGAATTGTAATAACCTAACCATACATATGCCCTGACAAAACTACAGAAAAATTAGTACTAATGAACTGGCTCAATTTCACTCATTTAATTAATTTCCTAATAACCTAAACCTAAATGTACCATCAACTTCCTTCTTCATGCCAATATAATTAGACTCTGATCCATGAATTACAAATGGAAGTCCGGCTTTCCCAGTTACATTTTCGGTCGTATAGGACAGAAGCTGCAACGTTAAGTATTATCGAAGTACGGGTCAACATTAGTCCCTTGAGCAACAAAGAGGAACAAGAACATTAGAGCATTTAGTGTATGCAGATTCATTGTGAACATGCTTGTTTAGGTTCAAGAGGTGATTCTGATCACAAATATTTTCCCTTCTGTTCCTGCCATACCCATAACATCATCACAAAGTCATTCAATGTAATTTTTAAAATTTATCAAAACAGTAACATACATAGAAACAACCAGTACAAACAAACATAACACATGGAATAAAGGAAGTAATAATTCATTTGATATAGTATCACGAACATATGGCAATGCATTTCAAAGCAAAATCAACAACTAGAGCTACGCCATTACGGTTCAACAATAATAATTGATATGCTATAAACCGTGTTTTTTGTAACTATTTATTGATAAATATTGAATTTAATACTTCTCATGTTCTAGTTTTATCCCACCCTTAACTTTTTGATCTTCTCTTGACTAATAGAGAACGCACGACAAGTTCCTATCAAGTATCAACACGTATAGTGTCCACAAATTTCTGTTGTGCTGATCCAAAATAACCCAAAAGCCAAGAAGGGGAATACAATTGCCATTGAGAAGATCATGCATAAGCAAATTAAAATGCTCAGCCACTTTCACAACCTATCAAGTGCCCTTGAGGCTAATTAACCTAAAATACCATAACTACAAAGAATAATAACATCATAATCACTATATTGATGTTGTATTATAGTTATAGTATAGTACGTAAACATACTGTTGCCCTCAATTAATTAAATATAGGAAGCTCAATACTTGGTGTGCATTAATTTTTTCATGAATCATTCAATCCCTTCCATATACAAGCATGTATAGTTCGTACTTGGCTCTTTAGCATCGCTAGTATGACTAAAAAGTTTAAGACTTTGTACACTCGATGTAGTTTGCACAGTAATTCCTAACCAAGTCATATTGAAAAAGAAGTGTAAAATAGATTGCGTTCTGAACTACGATAGAGGAAGCATGAATCTCTTCTAGTATAAGGGTCATTAGTGCTATATTACAGAGTATAAGGGTCTAATCAACCAAATTGGAAAGCAACTACTTGTTTGATAGATGGAACAATCTTTGAATATCTAAGATCAGAATACCTGCAAAATAAAAGCTGGTTTGCAATGAAAGGAGCCAGATCATATCTCTCCTTCAGCCATTCAACGCATCCTTAAGTTTTTTGGATAATGCACGACATAAGGAAAAAATAGAAACAAAACCAAAAAGAGAACCTATATCACAAAGAATAGAGAGAGAAAACACTTGATTCATGAAAAACTGTGGAATTCCTCAAAATCAGTACACACACCAGAGAATTACATAGTAGAGCATGTAACACTTACAAAGTAAAGAGGCCTATTGGGATACTCATTGTGAAGGTTGTGAGAAGCTTAAAGAGAAGGATCTTTTGGATGCTTCAAACCCTTATGTCAAAATAAAACTTAATGATGACGTTACTTCCATCAAAGAAAACTGTGAAACAGAAAAAATAATGAATCCAGACAATCATAAACATCAAATCATTACAGAATAAAGGGAGAGAATCTCAGGTTTTGAGGGAAGGGTAGAGAAATAACATATACTCCCTCCGTCCCATTACAAATCATACACTTTCCTTTTTGGGCGTCCTACTACAAATTACACACTTCCTAAAATGGCAAAGAATCTTTACTATTTCCTCCACTCATTCTCTCTCCTACATAATTTTAATACTCACAACACCATTATAATTTACTATTTCCTCCACTCATTCTCTCTCTTGTTTTACTTTTACAATCACAACATTTATATCATTATTTTTTTCCTTAATCTAGGCATGAACAGTAAGTGAGTGAATTGTAATGGGACGGAGGGAGTATACAATACCAACAATCAACACAAAATGTGTTGTTGTTATGAACGTCACAACTCCAATTTTTCCTCGAACAACTCCGATTTGCCCTCGAACAGCTCTAATTTGCCCCTGAATAGATCCAACCTGGATTGTGAAATCGAGAGGGACGAAACCTAGGGTTTGGAGGAAGGGGCGGAGAATGATAAAGGAAGAGAGAAAGATATGATACTTCGTTTTTTGTGGAGGCCAATGAACAGCTTGGACTTTAACCCAGCTCCGACACAAGTGCGAATCGTGTTGTGATATTTTGGGGAAAGGGGAATATGAATGAGCATCTTCGAGTTATATTGGGGTAAGTGTGTGGGGTTGGGGGCCGGGAATGGGAAAATAATTGGGCGGGCCAACATAAATTTTACTTGGTCATTTTCTTTATTCTTTTACCATGCGCCGATACAAGAACAAGTATCTGATTTTTATATAAGTTTAACAATGTTTTCTACAAACCTTGTATACAATATAAAACTTTTTACAATGTTTTTCCAAAAAATGTTGTGATATTGTACGACATTTTTACTCAAACGTTGTTATATTTTTATAAAAACAATGTTTCAAGAAAAACGTTGTGAAAAGTATCTCAACCACAACATTTCTATAAAAATGTTGTGAAATAAACGTTGTAAATAACAATTTTTGTTGTAGTATTCCTCCCTGCTGCAGCACTTAAGGCCGTAATCGTACCGTTTTATCTTTCTGGAAAAGAACCCAACAATATTAATGATTGAAGTTCATCCTCAAACATAATATCCACCGCACTCAATAAGTCAAGAATGTCTTGATAATCATCGATATGGTCAGCTATTGATGCCCCTTCTGCCAACTTCAAGTTAAACAAATTTCGCACAATTTCAACATTGGCGACTGCGGAGGGTTTTTATACTTCTCAGACAGAAAATAAATTATCTCTTTGGTGTTCGTCATCTTCTTAGCAATACTCTTGAGCAGAGTCAACCTAAGAACACCCATAGTTTTCCTATCCATAACCTCCCAATCCTCTTGTTTATCACTCTCTAGCTTTACACCCTTAAGAGACTTATAGATATCCTTACCATATAAGATATATTCTATTTGCCTCCACCAGAACCATAATCTGATCCGTCGAACTTATCAACCTTCTGTTTTTTGTTTTCCATTTTGACTACTAAACCCTATGACCTTAAAACCGATGCTTTGATGCCAATTGTTAGAGATTCGTCTCAATTAATGTTAATCAATTCAAGATAATACAGAGCACAAGCACATGATATAAAAAACAAGAACACGTAATCAAAAACAATAAACGAGGCAAGGAATTCACTACAAGAAAAACAGATTTTAGCGACGGAAAAATCCGTCGCTAAAAGCCTTATTTCCGTCGCTAATGCTCTTTACTGACGGATTACCGACGGATTTTTTTCCTCGCTAAAACCCTCGTCGCTAATATTTAACGACGAATTTTTATGTTCGTCGGTAATTTAGTGAGGGACCAATCCCTCGCTAATTGATTCCAAACCGTCGCTAATAACATGGATGGAACGACGAATTTATGATATTTTGCGATGGAATAATCCGTCGTTATTGTTTAAAATCCGTCGCTAAAATTTATTACATATTTTCACAATTTTATTAATTTTTTTAAATTTTCTTTTTTCAATATTTTTTATTTTTGATATACCAAATTACCGACGGATATTTCCGTCGCTAATTTGATATTTTTTATTAAAAAAATTAATTATAAATATATATATATATATATATATATATATATATATATATATTATTTTAGTAGCATTATTATATTTATACTAAAGCTAAATGTTTCTTTTTTTAAGCAATAAAATTTTATTTCATTCATTTTTAAAAATCATTACATACATAGAAATAAATAATTATATAATGAATAAGAAAATTATAAAATAAAAAATACAAATATTTTTTTACCAAAAAAAAGAAAAAGATAAAACTCATTTACAATTTCTTTTACCCCTTCCACAAAAAACAAAAAAATAAATAAACAAATAATAATAATAATAAAAAATCACGCAGTCTTCCATGGCTGAACCGTCTCCGTCACCACCGCATCAAGGTATCAACTTGAAACCTCTCTCCAACTCCAAATCTCTCTTTTATCTCTCCAAATCCATGGCTGAGGAACCGTCTCCGTCACCACCGCAGTCTTCCAACACCATCTCCATTGGCCAATCCAGATTCCCGGCTGGAATCGAGTGGTGGAGTTCAGCAACATGAACACAAGCGCCGCCTCCATTGTCGTTCACACCATCTTCTTCTTCGGTCTCATCACAATCTTCCTCATCGCCATTAGCGTCCACATCTACGTCTCCATTTGCTTATTCTAGGTACTACTGTGTAGTTCGTTCGCTTTTATGGTTAGATTAATGTTGTTTGATCCCAACAGTCAATCGACTTCAAGAGAGAGAGAGAAGAATGAGAGAGAGAAGAAGACGGTTGGAGTCTTGAAGAGTTCGGAGGTGGTGCTGCCGCCGATGAAGCTGGAGATGTGAAGGACGCCGCCGATTAAACCGACGACTGTTAGTGGTGGTTGTGTAGTGTGGCGGAGGAAGGGGAAGGGGTGGGTGAGTTACCAGATTCAAAATGAAAATAAAATAATATTTTTTTAATTTTTTAATTCTATAGCGACGAAATGCTTCCGTCGGCAAAAAAAATTTGCAATCCCTCGTTAATCCGTCGGTAAACCGTCGGCAAAAAAAGGCGCAATTTTTTGGCGCCACTTTTATGACGAAATAGTGAGGAAACATTGTCCGTCGTTAAATCCGTCGGTAAAGTTGTCGTTTTTAGCTTTATTTTTTTAATTTTTTATCCCTCATTATTTCCTCACTAATCTATCGCTATTAGCGACGGAATTGAGTCCGTCGCTAAAATCCGTCGCTAAATGACAGTTTTCTTGTAGTGATTGTTAACCTAGTTTGTCAATACGATTGATTTAGTCTAGGGGTACTGCCAATTTAGGATATTGCAATATAATTTGTTAATTTGGTGATACAACAAGTTTAAGGGTGGAACATTTTTTATATAGATGACCAGTAATAAAGTCATCTATAGTATAAATGAGGGAAGGGTGCTACAGTTCTATGAATAGTGCCAAGTGTCGAAATTTTCATTTTGTCCTCACTATTTTGTCCCTTTCCCATTTTGCCCTTAATTTTTTTTTAATTAAAAAAAAAAAAGCCCGTGTCCTTGGACACGGGCATGTACTAGTAACCATATAAGTAAAGAAAACGTAAAAATAGGGAAGTTGTTTTCCGGACCTATGCGGCCTAACTACTTGGCCGCATAACACCTTGTATGTGGCCTAACTACTTGGCGTCATTACCCCTTTTTTTTTGCTTCCTACAAAACATGCTCATAGATTTACATGCGGCCTAGCTCCTTGACCTGATTCACCCATCTATGGGTGAATTTCACTTTCGATTATTGAAGTTTGAAAATATATCACTATTCTCTTTGAATTTTGATTTCGCCATTTTTCTCCTTTTGTTCACTTGTTGTAAATAAAATGTATGACTATTCTACCTCTAAGATCCACGGTGACTAATCTAGTATTTATATTTTGCATTCGGGAGATATATAGATAATTAGTCATTTTATTTACATAAAAATGATATAATGACGAAAGTAAGATAGAAATCAACCTTAAAAATAGTGATATTTGTCTAAATGTGTGTAATGAAGTAACCCATTATTTTATTAATATGAGTCAAAGGAATCTTCTTTGTTGTACACTTCAATCATGGTTTATCCATATTTGTGATTGTTATTGGTAAAGGAGACTGACAAATGAAATTTCTATAAGAGTTGAGTGTAATAAGTGAAAAACAATCAAACTGAAAGCGTGAGCTTTTTAGGAAACATATTCTTGTTTCTTTATTTCAAAAGACTTCTATAATGGTAAGAATATTTTGTGACTTTCATGAAAGATTTATTATTGTCCTATTTTGACTAAAACTTTGTAAATAGAGTAAATATCTTTTATTTATGTACATAATTTTATATTAGGACTAATATACTAATATTCTATTTCTTTGTGAGTGTGTTTATGTTTTCTTATAGGAAAAGAGATCTCACAAAGAAAGATGTTGATTACTTGAAGATCTTCTCCATGGTGCATATAAATACAAGGCATTCAGCACAAGAGAAGCTACGAAAATTTTGAGAGAAAAATACATATTCTTCACAGTTTTCGACACTATTGATTTTAGGTTGTGAGTGAAGGTTGTGAGACACATCCGTAACTCACATCTAGTTTTTCATAGAGTTCTTTGTTTTACTTCTGACTAGAATATGACCTACTTGGAAAAGGGGAGTTGTTCTTGTCATAGAAGGTGATTAGAACTCGTTTAGTATTTTAGTATTTTAGTTTTTCACTTATTTGTTTTTGTAAGCATCAAAAGTTATTATAGTGAAATGTTTTTGGGCGTAAGCCTAGTTTGCTGATCTCACAGATCAGTAAACGTATATAACTCTTGCGTTATTGTTTTAATTTGTTTTATTCCGCTGCATTATCTGTGGATGTGTGGACAGTTGTGAGACACATCTGTACTTACATCCGTTGTCTGTTGGGTGGTTAAAGTTTCCTAGCTACACGAAACTTTCAATTGGTATCAGAGCCAACTCTCGATATATTACTGAGTGTTGATTCAGAAAGTGTAGTCATTATGAAATGCCAAAATCACCAAAACAGGCCTCCTGTCTTAGATGACACCAATTACTCTCTTTGAAAGTCTAAGATGCGTAATTACATCAAAGGTATTGATGAAAGAGCTTGGATGTGTATCCTTGTTGCATGGCAACCTCTTACTGTGGAGAAGAAGCCTCCATCTGGTGTTGGTGAGTCAATTTTCGAAAGAAAACCTGAAGATCAATGGACTCTTGATGAAATACATTTGGCTAACTATAATTCTAAAGCAATGGGTGCTATTTCCAGCCATGTTTCTGGAAATATGTACAAGCTTATCACTAATGAGAGTGTAGCCAAAGATGCTTAGGATATCATGCAAACACAATATGAGGATGCACGAAGTGTAAAAGCTACTAGGCTTAGTATTTTAATGGATAGATTTGAGTTGCTTTGAATGGAAGAAACTGAGGACATTGTGTCATATGCTGCAAAAATTCATGAGATTTCGAATGAGTGTACAAGTCTGGGAGAATCAATCTCCAATGCAAGACTTGTGAGTAAGATTTTAAGGACCCTACCTGAGAGGTTCAACATAAAAGTGGTTGTGATTGAGGAAACTAGTGACACCAATACTGTAGGTCTAGAAAAAATCGTAGGTATTTTGACTGTGTTTGAGCTAAACCTTGAAGCTCAGAAAAAGAACAAATCTCACAGTCTTGCTCTCAAAAGTGCTGCTGCATTACCAAAAGAGCTTGTAGAATTATCCTCTGAGATTGACAAGTCAAATCTTGAAGAAGAGGATATGGCTTTTATTTCAAAGAAATTCAGTTCCATACTGAAAAATAAAAGGATAAGTAAATTTCCTAACAGACCTACTCCCAGTGCTCCTGAAAAACCAAAACCTAGCACTGACACTGGATTCAAGAAACCAAGCTTTGAAAATAAAAAATCCTCTGAGTCTGTTCAATGTAGGGCATGTCGTGGCTTTGGTCATTATGCCAATGAGTGTGCTAATACACTCAAAAAGAAGGGAATGAGCTTAACTGTTACCCTTAGTGACAGTGAGGATGAAGATGAAGTAGCTAACATGTCTATTATCAATTGCCATTCTGTGTTTAATGCTTTCTGTGCAGATATAGAAGATGGAGTTCCTGAAAAATCCTTGGATGTGGTCTCAGATGTGTACACATCTGGTGTCACATCTGACCTAATGCTGAACTGTTTCACAGTAAAAGGAGATTCTGAAGATGAAGATAGGGACATTCCCTATGAAGAACTCTTTGCAACATACAAGGAGTTGCATACAGATTGAATGAAAAGATTGGACAAGATTGAGGTACTTGTTAAGGTAAATAAATCTCTTTCTGATAAATTGGCTGCTTGTGAAGATGAAAAAGCTATACTTTCAAAGGAAAATGATGTTCAAAAAGATACCATTGCCAAACTTGAAGTCCTTGTAACCAAAAGAGAAGTTGAGCTTGAAAAATTCAAAAATGAATGTGAGAAAGCTGAGAGTACATTTACCAAGTTAAACAAAAGTAAGATGAAACTTGATGAAGCTATCTCTATAGGTCAGCTTAACAAAACTGGTTTGGGCTTTGAAAAAGGTAATTTTGTAAAGGAGAGATGTGAGGCTTCTACTTCAAAAGGTGTGGAAAAACCAATTTTTAGAGAAAAACCCCTTTTAAGTGAGAAAAGACCAAGGAAGAGGAACTACATCTGCCACTATTGCCTTGCTCCTGGTCACATTAGGCCCTTCTGTTATAAACTCAAGGCTGACAAAAAGTCTGGTCACTTCAATCAGCCTCAGATGTGTGAGAAGATGTATGCACATCCGAACACACATCCTGATAAACTGAGACCTCTGCAACCCAAAAAGAAAGCTGTAAAGTAGTGGGTGGCCAAACCAACTGCCACCTGCAATGTTGTTTACTCTTCCCTCAAGAGTACTGTCTCTGGTTCTTGGTATTTTGATAGTGGGTGCTCTAGGCACATGACTGGAAACCAAGCAGTCCTCCTTGACTATGAAGTGATTAGTGGTGGAAAAGTAAATTTTGGTGGAGGTGCTCAAGGAAAAATTATTGGGAAAGGAACCCTAGATGTCAAGGGTCTCCCAAAATTGCATAATGTGTACCATATGGAAGGCTTGAAAGCCAACCTAATAAGCATCAGTCAACTGTGTGATGATGACCTTTATGTGAAGTTTGATAAGCACTTGTGTGAAGTGTTTAATAAGGATAATAAATGTGTGTTTACTGGTCCTAGATCTGCTGACAATTGTTACCAATTTGGTGACAATCTCTCTTGCCTAAGCTCAAAAGCTAATGATGTCAATCTGTGGCACCAAAAATTAGGGCATGCTAGCTGTAGAACTCTGGAAGAACTTCAAAGGTTTGAAGCTATTAAAGACCTCCCTAAACTGAACTTCAAGAACCCTGATGTCTGTGGTTCATGTCAAAAGGGAAAGCAAACAAAAGCATCACATAAAAAGGTCCAACAATGCTCCACTTCTAGGTGTTTGGAGCTGATTCATACTGATTTAATGGGACCTATTGAAGTAGAAAGCTTTGGTAGGAAAAAGTATGCCTTTGTGTGTGTTGATGATTATTCTAGGTATACTTGGGTAATGTTCTTAAGAGAGAAATCTGAAACCATAATGAATTTAGAAATTGATACAAAAGGGTGAGAAATCTTTATGGTCTTAAGACTGTGAGGATTAGGTCTGACCATGGCACTGAATATGAGAACCAAATATTTACTAATTTTTGCAATTCTAAGGGAATCACACATGAGTTTTCTGCACCAATCACTCCACAGCAAAATGGAATTGCTGAAAGAAAGAATAGAACTTTGCAAGAAATGGCTAGGGTCATGTTAAGTTCTAAAAACCTGTCCAAGAAATTTTGGGCAGAAGCTTTAAACACTGCTTGTCACATTGGCAATAGAGTGTTTCTAAGGATTGGTAGCACTGTCACTCCATATCAAATCCTCCTTGGTAAGAAACCCACTGTGAAGTATTTTCATGTGTTTGGATGTATTTGTTACATTCTCAATGATAGAGAATATCTGTCCAAGTTTGATTCAAAGAGTGACAAAGCAATTTTCATGGGCTATTCCACTAATAGTAGAGCTTACAGAGTTTTTAATCTCAAAACTAAGACCATTATGGAATCTGCTAATGTTATTTTTGATGACTCACTTGATCTTAACCTCAAGACTGCTGAGGATGATGTTTCAGGTTGCTTACTGGACTGGAAGGATGAAGAAACAGGTGCTGAAAAACCAACAGAAACTTCCAGTGCTGAAAAACATGTTGAACCTGATAAGGATGTAACCAAGGATGTGGACACATCTGCATCCACATCTGAACCCACATCTGCTCCCACATCCACTCAAAATCCTGTAACTGAGGACAGTTCCTCTGAATCTGATCAGGATGATGCTGAAGAAGATAATGTGGATGGGTGTGTGGATAGATCAAAGGATATTCCTTCTAAAATTCAGAAAAACCACCCCACTTCACAAGTTGTGGGAGATGTGCATGCTCAAGTGAGAACTAGACAAAAGGACAAAGTGGACTATAGAAAGATGGCTGGTTTATGGAGTTGCTCCTCAGCATACTCCCAGGTAAGCTTTTGCTGTTTTGTTTCAAAGATTGAACCTAAGAATATTACTGAAGCATTGAAAGATGCTGACTGGATTCTTGCTATGCAAGATGAGTTGATTCAATTTGAAAAGAATGAGGTTTGGACTCTTGTCCCTAGACCCTCACATGGTAATGTCATAGGAACCAAATGGATTTTCAAGAACAAAACTGATGAGCAAGGTGTGATCATTAGAAATAAATCTAGGTTAGTTGCTCAAGGTTACACTCAAATTGAGGGAATTGATTTTGAGGAGACATTTGCTCCTGTTGCAAGGATTGAGTCCATTAGGCTTTTGTTAGCCATTGCTTGTTATCTCAAGATTACTCTTCATCAAATGGATGTTAAGAGTGCCTTTTAAATGGGATATTAAATGAGGAAGCCTATGTTGAACAACCTAAGGGCTTTGTGGACTCCAAGTATCCTAACCATGTGTATAAGTTGAAGAAAGCTCTGTATGGGCTAAAGCAAGCCCCTAGAGCATGGTATGGTAGGTTGACTGACCATTTGTTTCACCTAGGATTCAAGAGAGGTGAGGTTGACAAAACATTGTTTGTGAGGAAAAATAAAAAGGTGATTCTTGTGGCACAAATCTATGTGGATGATATTGTGTTTGGGTCAAATTCTCACCCTATGCTTGTTGAATTTGTGGATAGCATGACTTCCACATTTGAGATGAGTATGGTAGGTGAGTTGAACTTTTTCTTAGGCCTACAGATTAAACAATTCAAAGATGGCATGTTCATCTCACAGTCTAAGTATGCCAAGAATCTTGTGAAAAAGTTTGAACTTGAACACTCTTCACATCAAAGAACACCAATGGGATCTTCCCAAAAGCTAAGTCATGATTCAGATGGTGAGAGTGTTGATCAAACCCTGTACAGAAGCATGATTGGAAGCCTGCTTTACCTCACTGCAAGTAGACCTGATATTATGTATAGTGTGTGTCTCTGTGCAAGATACCAAGCCAATCCAAAGGTGTCCCATATTAAAGCCTTGAAAAGAATCATTAGATATGTGAGTGGGACTGTGAACCTAGGACTGCATTACTCTAAAGAAACAAACACCAATTTGGTTGGATACACTGACTTTGACTGGGCTGTAAATAGTGATGATAGAAAGAGTACCACAGTGGATGTTTCTACCTAGGAAATAACCTTGTGTCTTGGTATAGTAGAAAGCAGAATTGTGTGTCTTTATCCACTGCTGAGGCTGAGTATGTTGCCCTTGGAAGTTGCTGCACACAACTGCTTTGGATGAATCAAATGTTGAAAGATTATGGATTAAATAGCAAAATTTTGACTGCTTTTTGTGATAACAAAAGTGCCTTGGACATATCTAAAAATCTTGTCCAACATTCTAGAACAAAACACATTGATATTAGACATCATTTCATTAGGGATCTTGTAGAACAAAAAACTGTGTGTCTGGAATTTGTTGGGACTGAAAATCAATTGGCTGATATATTTACAAAGGCATTAGATTTGGAGAGATTTTCCTCCTTGAGGAAGTCTCTTGGTTTGTGTGATATCTAAGGCTGTGAGCACAAATGTGTCTCACATCCTCTAACACATCTGTATATTAGATTAACTGAAAAAAAATAAAAAATCATGCATTAGCACGAAATTTCTCAGTGTGGTCACTTGTGAGTCTTTATCTTGAAATTATTTTTGATCACTTAATTGTGAGCACTTCCTGGTGATGTCATCTTTTGATGACTTGATATAACCTTCCTAGGTATCTCACAGTGGGTGCTATAAAAGAAAAAAAAATAAATATATGTGAGAAACAGCTACTTCACCCTTAGTATGAAGCCATACCATTGTGATTAAGTGATTCTCATAACAAATCTTGAAATCAAACTTGATAAGATCATTGGGAAAAAGGGCTATCTTTGGGATTAAAGTAAAGTGAAAGCTACTCACAATGCAAAAATCCACAACAAAAAAATTGGTGGATGCATCCTATCCTAGAGGCTGTGCAGATTGGATTATTGCTCATTGACTTTTTGTGTTCTGAATGTGTCCCCAAATGTGACTCACATCCTATACCACATCTATAAGCTGAGATGTTTCCATCACTTGTGTGTTTGCATCATGCTAGGCATACTGCATTCTTTAGGTCATATAGGAGCTTTGTAAATATGCTAGTTAATTTATTTTCATTCTTAATTTATTCTTTGATTTTATAGGTTTTTGATCTTCCATATCTCTCATGAAAGAAAAAGGTGTGTATCAATCCTTGTTTGAAAAGGTTGAAAATTTCGAATGAAATTCTGTTTTGAAAAAGATATGGCTGAATTATTTTTGTTTCCATAAAAATCTATGAAAATCTTGTTTATTTTAATCCCCTATTTTTTCGAAGGTGGTTGTGTGTGATAATCTCAAAGGATTCTAGCCGTTGGAGGACTTCTAAGGTATAAGGATGTGTGAAACCTTTTTGGAGAAGGATTCCAAGTTTCAGTTGGAAAGGGGGAGTTGTGAGTATTAATTAGACCTCACATCCGTCCCATCCCCCATAAACCCTTGCTAAACCTTTTGTTCTTCCATCTTTTTGCACACAATCACACACACATTGCAATCAATTCCTCTTTCACTGTTCAACCTAACACCAATCTTCTGTTTAAATGGCCGATCACTCCAACATTCGTGAGGAAGACGTTCTAGACATTGAGCCCCTTTCTGTCGCCATTGCTGAAGCTCCCCTTGCCGCCAATCCTGTAATCTCTAAATTCCTTGCTGAAATTCCTCCCCTATCGTCATAGTCTAGCTCTTCTATGGAAGCTTCACCTGCTAAATCACCTTCATTGGAACCCTTGTCTATTCCATTAGCGTCTGAAAACCCTAATCCTCCAACCTCTCCGATTTTACAACCATCGATTGTCGCCCCTGTTTTACCCTCTGTTGAAACTTCTTCAACCAAAAAGAGGAAGCTAACCCCTGCAAAACCCTTGGGCCATGCTGCGATTCAAGTTCCCCAACGCAATCTACGTCGATTGCACAGGGTTAGGAAGCTGTCAGAAGCTGACAAGCTTAAGAATCTGAAGAAACCTGGTGGTAAGCCCTCTACTGCCATAGCTTGTGATGATGAAGAAGAAGAAGAGGAAGTTGCTCCTCTTGTTAGGACTAGGGCTCAACCCTCAAAACCTGCTCCTCCTTTTATTGTCCATGTCTCTACTCCTTCTGAAGTAATTCCCCATTCTGAACCTGTTGATCCTGTTCCATCCTCTCCTATTAAGCCTTCTGATCCCATTATCCCTTCTCCTACTCCTGTTGTTGATGTTCCTGCCCCTGAGGCTGCAAATTTTATTGATGATCCCTCTGAGTTTAGTGATGAAGACCCTTTGGCCAATATCCTAATGGAGTTGAAAGGCAAGAAAAAGGTGGCTGCTACAGACCTAGAGCCAATCAATGAAGAAACTGATGATTCTGAGTCCAGTTATGATAGTGATGACACTGCCTTAGATGCTAATTTCAAGCTGGGAAAGGATGAGCTTGAACAAGAAAAGGAGGACCAAGAAAAGGATGTCTCCTCTGATGATGAGACAGAGGTGGAGTCTGTCAAAATACCATCTCCTGCAAAGGATGTGTCTGAAGATGTGCACACATCCAGAAGCACATCCACTCGGAAGAAGGCTGATAAGGGTATTTCTACATCTCTTTCTCTTGCTCCTGCATTTAAACCCTTTTCTAAGAAGTTTTTATCAAAGAATGCCTCTGATAGGTTTGGCCTGATTTCTAATAAGGCATTCATTGTTGAGATGAAAAGGGACAGAGAAACCTTCTTTAAATTAGGAATGGATAAGTTCTTTGAAGAAAGAGGTTTGTTTTTTACTGTGGATCACCCTCTCCCATTCTATCCTAAGATGGTGTATGAGTTTTATACCAACCTAACTAAAGGGCTAGATAGATACTCCTCTCCCTACACTGTCTATGTTAGAGGAAAGTTTGTCCCCTTTTCTCCATCTGTCATCAATGATTTCCTTGGGTTGGATAATACTTTGGATCAGCTTTGTGCTATTTCTGATGAAGAAATAGTGTCTGCCATCACCCATGGCAAAGTAACCACTTGGCCTGTAAAGCCAAAAGATTTGGGAAGTGGTTCTCTCTCCTCTCTTTATTGTTTTTTCCATACTATTCTTGCTGCCAATCTGTGCCCCTCAAATAACAAGACTTCTGTTACAAGGATACATGCTGACTTGCTGTATGGGTTGGGTGCAAAAATGCATATCAATTTTGGAGATTTCATTTTTAGGAAAATTTGTGCCTATGTAGAATCCCCCTCTAAAAAGTGGTCTTTACTCTATCCCTCTCTCATCTCTCAAATCTTGATTGCCAATGGTGTTAAGCCTGAAAAAGGTGAAGATAAGGTTGATAAGTTTGATTTGTTTAAGGAGACCAAAACCCTTCTAGATTCTAAGCAAAGATTTGTGGATCTCCCTTTGGGCACTGTCCCTGAAATCTCTATGCCAGATGTGGACACAACTGAATCCACATCTGAAGATCCTTTTGCTGCTCAAATGAAGGACTTGGATGCTGAGATAGCAACTACTGAATCTAATACCTCTGCTTTAACTGATCAACTTCAAGCCTCCATTGCTCATGCCAACAATCTTAAAGCTCTTAAGGATAGACTCCTCAAATGGCATGCTAATCTTTCTGCTCAAAAAGGGGGAGATGAACCTGCACCTGCTGCTGGAAACAAAGTTTGGGATGCTGCTGTTGCTGCTGCTGGCTGGAGGAACTGGGAACTTTAATTTAGGGGGAGAAAGTTTTTTGTTGCTTTTGCTCTGATGGTTTTTAAGACAATTTTAAATTTTGTTTTAATTGTTAGTTTTTAAACAATGGGTTGTAATAACTTTAATTAGGTTGCTGCTGAATGGTTTTTTTGCATTTGCTTTTTAATGAACTGCTGGTGTTTGCTCTAACATGGTTTATGCAGTTTTATGTGTGGATGTGTAAACACATCTGCACGCACATCCATTCAGGGGGGGTTGTGCTTATATCTGAATTTTGTGGTCACAAAATGTGATTATTATAAATCTTTGGTTTTGACCAGAAAGTCCAAAATAGGGGGAGATTGAAAGCGTGAGCTTTTTAGGGAACATATTCTTGTTTCCTTATTTCGAAATACTTCTATTATGGTAAGAAGATTTTGTGACTTTCATGAAAGACTTATTATTGTCCTACTTTGACTAGGACTTTGTAAATAGAGTAAATATCTTTTATTTATGTACATAATTTTATATTAGGACTAATCTACTGATATTCTATTTCTTTGTGAGTGTGTTTATGTTTTCTTATAGGAAAAGAGATCTCACAAAGGAAGATGTTGATTACTAGAAGATCTTCTCTATGGTGCATATAAATACAAGGCATTCAGCACAAGAGAAGCTACGGAAATTCTGAGAGAAAAATACATATACTTCACAGTTTTCGACACTATTGATTTTAGGTTGTGAGTGAAGGTTGTGAGACACATCCGTAACTCACATCTAGTTTTTCATATAGTTCTTTGTTTTACTTCTGACTAGAATAGGACCTACTTGAGAAAGGGGAGTTGTTCTTGTCATAGAAGGTGATTAGAACCCGTTTAGTATTTTAGTATTTTAGTTTTTCACTTATTTGTTTTTGTAAGCATCAAAAATTTTTATAGTGAAAATTTTTTGGGCGTAAGCCTAGTTTGCTGATCTCACAGATCAGTAAGCGTATATAACTCTTGCGTTATTGTTTTAATTTATTTTATTCCGCTGCATTATCTGTGGATGTGTGGACAGTTGTGAGACACATCTGTACTCACATCCGTTGTCTGTTGGGTGATTAAAGTTTCCTAGCTATTGCTTATCATATTTAGCCTTGCAGAGAAATAAAAAACAGGTTTATGCTATTGCTTATCATATTTAGCCTTGAAATAAAAAAGTCGAAATGTGATGACCAAAACAGCAGCACATCTTAAATGACCAAATCAAATAATTGAACAAAGATTTAAATTCATTTTCAGCCATCTTACTTTCACCCGACTTCCACAAATCTGTTTGGTTGTGGGGGAAATTTGAAAATTTTGATAGTAATATTTGTTAAGTTATTAACGCCATCTAACGTTTTTTTGACATTTTTAACAATTTTGCTTAGTTTTGCTAATTAATCAATAGTACACAGGTTTCCTTAGTTGTTTCGATAGTATGGAGGTTAATATGAAAATTTGAGATAGTACGGATGTCAAAAAAGCCGTTTACTTGATAATTTGATGAGTTATATTTTGAATGTCTAAATCAGACTCTTTTTCCCCTTTCCTTTGGGAAGAGATATGATGTAAATAATGATAACGCAGCGGAATAATAAAGTAACCGGGATAGACAAATAATCGAATTACCGATTACTTGACCTAATTCGAATCCACGAATTAGGGTTTTGATAAGAACTCCGAAGAGATCTTCTGCAAGTCAAAATAAATTGACCAAGTTTACCGAGAAGGGACACAATTGCAAAGCAATCAATTTGTTTAATTCATAAAAGTCTGTCTATTACAAAGCCCTACCATATCTATTTATACTAATAAAAAAAGAACATTCTAGGAATAATCAAATACCATGTATCTGTACAAAAAATGAAAAGACACGTATTAACGAAAAGACTCAAATAATGAAAAGATACGAAGATCCAACAGACATGTCCTTCCAGGATCCCCTCGGCCGAGCAACAGCCTTGCCTCGGCCGAGCATAATCACTGCCAAAAACCCACGATTCTGTTCTCTTCCCCTCGGCCGAGTCAAGAAGTCGCTCGGCCGAGCACACGCCCCTTCGTCCTCCGTCCCGTATTACACCATTCACCCTCTCTTCAAAAGAACTCGACCCCGAGTTCTCGTCCGATATTTGGCAAGACCCGCCCCAGGAAAATAAATATTTTGAATAAATCAAAGTTTTCCTCGTCCTTGGAAAAAATACTTTTCCGTCCCAATGGAACAAGTATTTGGAATAAATTTGTTTCTTTTGTCCAAGCCAATATAATTTGTGTTCTTTCGAAAACAAAAATATACTAGACTTGACAACACTTATCCGTCGATCGTCTGCCCCATCATCAATTCCCAAATCTTCATCAAAGATTGGGGGTTTAGACCAATCAACATTTATTTCTTCTTCCGTTAATTCTTCCTCCTTCATTTGTCGATCATCCTCTATCTTGAAAATAGGCTCCTCATAAACAATCTCTTCATCTCCCCCTATGGACAGAGAATTATCAACAAAAAAAATAATATTCTTTTCCTTGAAATCACAATTATTATCTTGAACTTCTGTGAATGGATTCGCGGAATTGACTGGAACAACCACTTCTTCTTTTATCGGATCTAGATCTTTTTCTTTAAGCAATTCGTTGTTCTTGCGATCTTCCTCCGCACACAAAAATTCCCGTAAACGCATAATTCTTATAATTTCAGAAAAATAGGAATACCGAGGTGCTTCTTGATCACAATCTTTCTCAGCCACTGGTTCATCTTGGTGGACATTATTTCTCCGACGATTTGCCCGATTCTGTGGGTTGCCATTACCACCTACCCGCATTTGACCCAAGGCTGCCAATAGTTCTGCATGTTGCTGGTCGCTACGCTCTCTGGCTGCTTGTTCTTGCTGTGCCATGCGTTCTAGAATTGCTATGATGTCACCGTTGTTTCCTACATTGTTAGTCATCTTCACGTCGGAGAACCCCAAGGATCGTCCAATTTCTGATACCAACTGATGTAAATAATGATAACACAGCGGAATAATAAAGTAACCGGGATAGACAAATAATCGAATTACCGATTACTTGACCTAATTCGAATCCACGAATTAGGGTTTTGATAAGAACTCCGAAGAGATCTTCTGCAAGCCAAAATAAATTGACCAAGTTTACCGAGAAGGGACACAATTGCAAAGCAATCAATTTGTTTAATTCATAAAAGCCTGTCTATTACAAAGCCCTACCATATCTATTTATACTAATAAAAAAAGAACATTCTAGGAATAATCAAAGACCATGTATCTGTACAAAAAATGAAAAGACACGTATTAACGAAAAGACTCAAATAATGAAAAGACACGAAGATCCAACAGACATGTCCTTCCAGGATCCCCTCGGCCGAGCAACAGCCTTGCCTCGGCCGAGCATAATCACTGCCAAAAACCCACGATTCTGTTCTCTTCCCCTCGGCCGAGTCAAGAAGTCGCTCGGCCGAGCACACGCCCCTTCGTCCTCCGTCCCGTATTACACCAAGATAAGTAATAACATTCCAAACGAGATCACTCAATTCAACTCACACTTCATCTATATAAAACCATCATCTGAACCGGGGCTCTTATTCTTCTATTTTTAGGTAGATTCGGCATTCTATTTCTTCCAACCCACAATATCTTAATTTCTTAATAGATATTCTATCAGAGAGCCTTGCTTCGAAAATTAAGAATACAACCCCCTCAATGTTCTAACTTTACCTAGGGATCATTTCAAAGAACTTGCACATGAGTCCATCCAACAGGAACAAATTTCAGAAGATTCTAGCCTGAGTTACATACCAAATATCAGACCATAAGATAAACCCACCAGTGACTGTAAATAAGTGTCTGTCATTGATTTCTAAACGAGTTAAACTTTTAGCTACCCACTTGTCGAATTCAACAAGAAACCAATTAGACAGAGATAAAACCCCATTCATGTTTGTGAATAAGTGGCTGCATCGATTTCAAAACCAATAGAATTTCATGGAAATTAAGCTACTCCACATCATAAATTCCCAAATTAAAAAGAGAATTAAGCTAACCCACATCACGAATTTCAGCAACAACCAATTTGAAGTAAAATAAAAATTCATGCATGTTATGAGTTAAGTGTACTGATACAGGTCAACAACCAGGCGCTTGTGGCAGAAGATAGGAGCGGCCATGCAAGGTGAGGCACACGGCAGATTCTAGAGCGGCCTCAGTTGTTGTGATTCAGCAGAATAAAATTGAATGTAGGAGAAAGAGAGATAAAGAAAGAGAAGGAACGGTGGACTACTCACCGGAGGCGAACAGCCTGAACCGCACCACCGGCGTTGACAATCCACGGATCGAGGCCACGGCGGTTGGCCGGAATAGTAGCGTAGATGAGGCCGGAGATAGTTAGCGCCGCTGATGTCCGTCGACCTAGAAAGAGAAAGAGGGGAACGGTGTAAATTTGAGAAAGAGGGAGAAATTAGGTTTATTTATATCCTAGCATTGGACACCACTCAGTGGTCGCAATAAAAAATTGGAGACGACCTAATTTGGTGGTCGCAAATATTTTGGTTCCCGCTAACTTTTTCCATTTTCCCCCCATTTTGTGTGGCGACGTAATTTGGTCTCGATTTAATTGGGTGGTTGCGTTAATAATATAGAGACCACTTTATCGTCTCCAATCTTTTTTGGAATCTGATACATAATTGGCAACCATTTGCTGGTTACAATATTTAATTTGGTGGTCTCTAAATTGAGTCCAACGTCTTGGTTTCCAATTGCTCGTCTCCAAATAAGTTTATTCTAGTAGTGGGAGATCCCAACAGAAATGAGAAATATAACAATAAAGAGATATGAGAAATATAACAATAAAGAGTTGCAAATCACAAACACAACAATGAAAGAGTATAATACAAGAAATGGAAAAAAAAATACCCAAATGATTTATGCATTATTGGTCTTCTTTTGAATTGGTTTTTATATCTCTTTAATACATATTTATAATGTGACTTTTCTTATTGTTGAGGATAGTAAGGGGGTTGTGATAATCAAAAGAGTAGGTCTGCTGAGAAACGCGTTTCTCCATAACTATGGAGAAACGTGTTTTTAATAGCCAGAAGCTTTGCATTTGATATTCAGAAAAAAAAACCCAAGGCCAAGACTAAAGCTTCTGGATATCCAGAAATTTTGGGTTTGATATCCAGAAACTGTTAGATACATATCCAGAAGTATGTGAAATGTATATCCAGAAACTGTTAGGTGCATATCCAGAAACTGTTAGGTGCATATCCAGAAATGTGTTAGGGCATATCCAGAAATTGCTATTGAAGGTTTCTTGATATCCAGAAACCTTCAAATGTATATCCAGAAACCATCAAATGAATATCCAGAAACATTTTGAAGGTTTCTGGATATTCATTTGAAGATTTCTAGATATCACTTTCATAAGGTTCTGGATAACCAGTTCATTATCGCGCGACAAGTCGGGACCCGTTTCTCCATAACTTATGAAGAAACGCGTTTCTCCCTAGATTTTGTGAAGAAAATAATACTCCTACATGCACTAATTAGGTAACTCCAAATATTTGACATCAATTGTTGTCATCTAATGCTCTGAATATTGTACCAACATATTAAATCCTCCATAAAAATTAATATAATATTATACTTTAACATTTATTTCCTTAAACCCCTTAATATGTTAACTCAAATTATCATAATGTATTTTGATTACACAAAATCTAGGGAGAAACGCGTTTCTCCATAACTTATGGAGAAACG
This sequence comes from Adenophora triphylla var. japonica, assembly GCA_022495995.1. Classification (NCBI taxonomy): domain Eukaryota; kingdom Viridiplantae; phylum Streptophyta; class Magnoliopsida; order Asterales; family Campanulaceae; genus Adenophora; species Adenophora triphylla. Next base: position 87,561 of record JAFEMH010003112.1, on the reverse strand, counting down.
GGTCCCGACTTGTCGCGCGATAATGAACTGGTTATCCAGAACCTTATGAAAGTGATATCCAGAAACCTTCAAATGAATATCCAGAAACCTTCAAAATATTTCTGGATATTCATTTGATGGTTTCTGGATATATATTTGAAGGTTTCTGGATATCAAGAAACCTTCAATAGCAATTTCTGGATATGCCCTAACACATTTCTGGATATGCACCTAACAGTTTCTGGATATGCACCTAACAGTTTCTGGATATACATTTCACATACTTCTGGATATGCATCTAACAGTTTCTGGATATCAAACCCAAAACTTCTGGATATCCAGAAGCTTTAGTCTTGGCCTTGGGTTTTTTTTTCTGGATATCAAATGCAAAGCTTCTGGCTGTTAAAAACACGTTTCTCCATAGTTATGGAGAAACGCGTTTCTCAGCAGACCTACTCTATTTTCTTAGGCCAATCGATTTTTTTCACCATTGTATTTAAAATACATATTCATTTTACCCAAATCCCTAAACGTCATTCAATATCGTTAATAAAAGTTACACAAAGTTAATAATATTTAACAAAACATACAAAAATATAACGAAAGTTAACAAAAATAAACAACCCGACTTCTTCACTCTACCTCTTTTTAAGCTACCTCCCCCTTTCCACCTATTGCTTGAGAAAGCCCTCACATGTTCTCTATCATCCCGCCCATGGAGCATAACAAAATTTAATGAAAGTTAACAAAAATTCACAAAAGTAAACAACCCGTCTTCTTTCACTTTACTCTCGTTAAGACACGTCCCCTCTTTCCATCTACATTATCGCCCCGTGCATGTTCTCTCACCCTCTCTACATTCGGCTTTAATTCAAAATTTGTTTATTTTTGTTATACTCGAGGTTGGTTATGTATCCACTTAACCCAGATCTCAATATTTTTGATCTATGATGATTGTGTCCAGTGGTTGTACGACAATCTTGAACAAGGAATTTCGAAAAAAAATTCAAAAAAAAACCTCAAGATATTTGGAGATTAACAAGCCATTGTTTTGATTTAAGGTTCTTGATAATTGAGGACCTTTTGAAGTTTAGAATTTAGTGATTTGTGGAACCAGTGGACAAAATTGGGTATTTTGGGGTAGGGTCGTTCAGGAAATTTAAGAAGGAAGAGTCGCTCTGCGAAGGGAGGAGGGTCATGGGTTTTGTAGTTTCGTTACATTTTATTAATTTTCGTTAACTTCGGTTATATTAGTTAAGTTTTGTTAACTTACATTAATTTTTATTAACGATATTGGATAGCGTTAGGGTACGAGTAAAATGAACATATATATTGAGTATAATTGTTAAAACTGCTAAAATAATACAAGTGTTTAACTAGAGACAGAAAAGATGCATCAGACACGCAAATTAAGAACACACAAATTTATGTGATACACTAACATTAGTTAACTACTTTCGGGGTAGGGGGAGAATATATCTTATTAATATGCGGAGCAAAATACAGATATACAACTCTAAGATCTAACAAATTATTGCTCTAGGCAATGCCAAATTATATATCTTTCCTTCTAGATCACTAGAAGCGACTACACGAGACTGTTGGATCTTCGGTTTGTACCAAATTAGCTATCTTCTGATCACAGAACCCTAGCTTCAAATCTCCGAATTCAAATCCAGATATCAAATACCGATTCAGATATGTTCGGATGTGTTATTGGGTCACCAACGAACACTGGAGGAGCACAAGATTCAGATTCAGATTGAACATAACGAACTGCTCCCACATTGAATAATCACTGGTTGCACCCAAATTAATATCTTAGATATCTTAGATATCTCAGATTTGGACTAAACATAAAAAGTCCTAGATTCAAAATAACCTGAAAATTCTTGATCACCGAAATGACCGAAGTCGCTGAAGTGACCAAACTACAAGAAAAATGATATTTTGTGACGGACTTTTGCGACGGCTGTCGCGTCCATCGCAAAAGACCCACTATATGAGACTGCAAGCAGTCGCAAAATATGAAATTTCCTCATCAACTTACCGCGTTCTCCAAAATTTTGGCGGTTTATTTTTTTCATTTACGCGACTGCCTAGTAATTATGTGATGGCAATTTTAGTCACATAAATTAAATATAATTTATTTTTATTTAAAAATTGAATTTTTATTTTTTTTTAACCAAATATGAAAGTCAGATAGACAGCCTCTTTGGTAAATCAAAGGTGAGGAGAACATGAATGATCCATGTGTTCCCTGTCAGAATCTTAAAAGTCCCTCAAAGTGGATAACTTTGAAGAAGATTACTGAAGTTCTATCATTCATTTGAGATATAACCACTGAGAATCAAGTCTACCTGAAATTTTTTGCATGAGTAGAGGCTCAATCAGAAGAAGAAGAAAAGAAACACTCATTATTTACGAATATAAATGTGCCTACTGATCCTTGAACTCTTTTTTTTTTCACTTGGCTCTTTCAGATCTTTGATAGTAGCTTGTCATTTCCTATCCTTAACTAGTTAGCTGGCTCCATATTTACTAAATTTAAGAATATAAATGTGCCTACTGATCCTTGAACTCATTATTTACATAGTATGCTATCAGCTTATACCTTCAGTACCAAAAATGCTTTATCTCCATTTCTAGGGCTCGAAACGATGAACCGATTTTTTTGCTTGAAAGTAGACACATAGTTCTTTCAAACGACTACTTTTATGCCTTCTAGAACAATCTAGATCAGAACAGTTTATTCTTCAAAGATGACTGAAAATCTGGTTTTGATGTGTTTTTCCAAGTTGATAAATTATCTTGTTAAAGAAAATGTTTATCTTGGAATACTGATCCCATGTTTTTAGTGATACTGTTTGGAATATGATTTTTTCTTTTGTTTTATTATAGAGATACTTTAGGTTCACTTCCCCGGAAGAACAAGCAAGAGGTCGTATTGTTTGGGAGAATATAGCTGCTGAGAATTTTCCTAAGTACCTCTTTGGATGGAAGAGAAATGCATTGAATGCTTATAAAACAATTGAGATTGCAAGGAACCACGACCCTAAGTGGACAAGCCTTAGTGTATGGCAGGAGCTATGTGATTATTGGTTGGGTGAAGATTTTCAGAAAGCAAGTGCGTTGCGTAAGAGAAATCGATCTTCAAACAAAATGATTCCGCACACAACTGGGAGGGTTACGTATGAGGAAACTGATTTGTTATTGGTAAAGTGAAATATGTTTTATATAAGTTTGTTGGTATTTTTGTTCTATTTACTACTCGCTCCTTCCCTAAATGAATGCCGAGAAATATTTCAAAATTGCTTTTGATGAAGAGCAAATTTGAAAAAAAGAAAAATTCGACATTCATTTGGGACAGAGGGATTAGTATTTTCTTTAGCTTTATTATAATCTCTATTAACATACAAATTTGAAGAATTGGGTCGTGTTCCGACACAAATTGAAAGGTTTACGAAGACTCACATTAAAAAGAAAAAAGCAATGACAACAATGAAACTAAATGGGTGGTCAAGATCTTTGAAAGACTTGAGGTACTTTTTTTGGTTTTGATGAACATTTGCTGTAGTTTTCATGATGAACATTTGCTTGAGCCCTAGGCATTTCAACCGTGAGCTAATAGGCATTTCACATTATTACCCACTGCCTGTCAGTTTAATAGCCAACTTTCCTCGGGTAAGTTATATGCCTGCCATTATATCAACCGTGAGCTAATAGGCATTTCACATTATTACCCACTGCCTGTCATGTTTAGATGTGATACTAATTTATTTTGAGTTGCTGCAAATTACCAAGTAATTTTATGGGATTTGTTGGTCTTAAACTACTTGTAACAATACAAGCATACTTGGTGTAAGATGCAAATGGCCTTTATGTTGAAGTGGATGAAGTGTCAATATCTTGAAGAGTTATGAAATGTTCGTAAGTTCTATTGTTAAAATTTAAGAGGACTATTGAAGCAAAATAAGTTTATCTCAGGCAATACTGATAAAGTGTTATATAATAGTTATGTAATAAAAGATTTTGATGATCTCTGTGTAATGTTATTGTTGAATTTGATGGAGTGTCAGGTGATTCTGACCTTTACATTTGAAGGCAAGTCTATTTATTATTTGTTCTTGTTATATGCTTTTAAGGTTTGACGATCTTCTTTATGGTGAATTTTTGGAGTGTTCAGAATTTTATGCAAAACGTGGTTGTTATCTTAAGTCGTCTAAAATGTGGTTGTTATATGAAGCATACATAAACCAGAATATAATATATCGAAATGCTTTGTCTCTAGCGCCCAAGTTAGAAAGGTACTTCCAATGTTGTCTAAGATGTATCATGTATGACGAGAGTCTGCTGGAAGTTTTTTGCATGATAATTACCTTTAAAAGTCTTGATTTCCCCTGGTTCACTGGCTATAATCAGCTACTTTTTTAATAATAGTAAGTTTTACTTTCATGGTGATGTCAACTAATGGATTTTACAATGGTGAATCTTCAAAAGTATTAGGCATTTCTTTTAAAAAGGAAATAGTGCTCAAAATAGAGAAAGAATGTACAGTAGGTCAGTCAGTTACATGATATGCATTAATATGCTGTTACCAGAGTTGGAATTTGTGAAGTATTTTGACTGCAATGGTTATATTTTCTTAATCCCCGCTCTATGAGATTTGAACCTGTGACCACAAGCAGGTGGGCTGTTAACAGAGTTGGAATGAACATTTGCTTGAAATAGTCTGGATTTTCAGTTTTCTGATCGTGGTAATCCTAAATATTCTTTGGTGATCTTATAAATCTTGTTATTTATTATTGGTAGCAGTTTTTAACTTTAACTGCATATCAGTTTGCTATATATATCAATTGTTGTACGTGGTATGTTTGTATCCAATATATATGTATCTTACTTGTTAGACCTTATTTGTAGGGAGTCTATGCAAATGAATTACGGAAAGAGAATGGTTTGGACTCTCAAACTCCGGTCAATGCAGTTTTACATCCCGGATGTAACGCTGTTTCAGATCCTGGTTGTAAGATATGGCAGGTGACAGTGGGTGGCGTAAAAAAAGGTAGGCTATTGAATAGGCCAAGGGAGAAGTGGACCAAACGTTCTGGTAAGGCTTCATCAGTGGATCATCTGGCTTATGTTGCTGCGCTAAATAACTCGGAAGAATCAAAGAAGAAGGACAGAAAAATAGCAAAAATGGAAGCTTTTCTTACAAACATGGCCCCTTTATGGACTGAAGTGTTCGAGAGGTGTGGTATGCAGTCAATTCCCCTTCCTGACTTCAACGACACTAGTTCTTCTACTCCAAATTCTGATGTTGCATCAAATATTCCAACAACTGCTTCTCCTTTGGATGATGGTGATTTCGGTGATGGGAGTGCATAGTTATGTTTCTTGCATATTTCATCTACACTTTTGTGACTCATTTTGCAAACTTTGTGGCATGGAGTATATTTTGGACACAGTGTAGTTGATGTAGGTAACTTAGTCTTTTTGGAAACTACTTTGTCCTTGTATGTTTTGGACAAATGTAGTAGTTGATGGTAACTTGTCATTTTGGAAACTTTGTTGCTTTGTACATATTTTGGACAAATGTAGATGATGGTAACTAAGTTTTATGTGAAGTTTTTATGGGCATGACAATTTAATTAATGTAGTATTTAAATTTTTACATTTAATATCATTTAAAATTTGTTTTTTTTTTGGTGTGGATTGAATTATGCGATGGCTAGGTCATCTCTAAAGAGTCTAAAATAGCCAACTCAGATCGATAATTATAAGAGTAATGTGATGGGTCTGCCATCTCAAAATGCCTTGCTTATTTGCGATGGCAGAAACAGTCTCAAAATGTTTTGCTTATTTGCGACTGCATTTCAATCTCAAAATAGCTTGCTTATTTGCGATGGCATTCACAATCTCAAAACGCCTTGCTTATTTGCGACGGCAGAAACAGTCTCAAAATGCCTTGCTTATTTGTGACAAAAATCCATCGCATATAGGTCATATTATGCGACGGCATATTTCATTTAGGTATTTTAATAAATAAAATACCAAGGGTCTTGTACGATTGGCTTAGCAGTCGCATAACTTGATTCACTTTATGCGATTGCCGTTCCCATCGCATAAACCTTTGGCGATAAGGGATTATGCGACTGTTTTTGCGACGGCCATAACAGTCGCCATTAGTTTAGGCGACGGAATTTGAGGTTTTTGCAATGGATTATAGCCGTCGCAAAATATCATTTTTCTTGTAGTGCAAAGCCTTATCTAAGTAGGAAACTAAAAAAAAAAAAATACTATTTTCCTTAACATACTTTAACAAAGAATTATAGGAAACATATTCTCTAAACCTAGTCAAATAAGGAATCCCAAGAAACCCTAAATGACCCAAATTTAGCTTTCTTTTTCTTTTTGGTTTGGCTCAAGATTCAAGATTCAAGTCATATTCTAACAAATCTCTACCTTGACTTGAATACCCAGATCATAGGAAATTACATAATCAACACAGATTCACCTTGAGTTGTATCATCAATAACAAACGAATGACTAAACTATAAAATCAGCACATCTCTGCCTTGAGTTGCATATTCCGTACCAGACAAAGAAACTTCTCAATGCCTCAGATTTGAACCATCGGAAAACAAATTCCCCCTTACTCGTTTCTTTTTCACAAAAGGCCCTCAAACCTTATCTCCTCAACAAGACATCCATTTTGATTTGCCACAAAGATCATCTTTTCTTTAGTAGCGGAATCCTCGAAAAGCTCTTAGCCGGAGCTTCGATGCCAGTTTGTTTTAATCCGATAAAAATGATGTGCCAAACAAATAATTCAAATAAAAAACATACATATCTATGTGATTCACAAACTTCAGTTAGCTACATTCAAGGGGAAGAGTGAGAATAGATCTTATTAATATCGTAAAATCTGGGGAGAAATGCGTTTCTCCATAATTTATGAAGAAACGGGGCCCGACTTATCGCGCGACAATGAAGGCCAGAAAACGTTTCTCCATAAGTATGGCACGACTCTTTTTCTGGATATCCGTCCCAAGGCTTCTGGATATCCAGAACCTTATGAAAGTGATATCCAGAATCAGAAATTTGGCCTTGGCCTTGACCTTTGCCCCAAATTTTTTTTTTCTGGATATTCGATTCAGAGCTTCTAGATATCAATATTCAAGGTTCTGGATATCCAGAACCTTATGAAAGTGATATCCAGAATCAGAAATTTGGCCTTGGCCTTGGCTTTTGCCCCAAATCTTTTTTTCTGGATATCCGTTACAAAACTTCTGGATATCAATATTCAATGTTCTGGATATCCAGAACCTTATGAAAGTGATATCCAGAATCATAAATTTGGTCTTGGCCTTGGATTTGACCCCAAATCTTTTTTTCTGGATATCCGTTTCAAAGCTTCTGGATATCCAGAACACATTTCTCCATAAGTTATGGAGAAATGCGTTTCTCGCCAGACCAACTCTATTAATATTATCTAACCAAATTAATGCCTTAGGCTATACCAAATTGCGTATCCTTTTAGATCACTAGAACCGACTATACCAAACTATTCAATCTTCGGATCTTACCTAATTAGCTATCTTCTAATCACTGAGCTCTATATTCAGTTCTCCGACTTTAGATGTTTATACCAATAACCAGTTCAGATGTGTTCTTAGATCACTAACAAACACGAGATGAACATAAGATTCAGATTCAGATTGAATAGAACTACTGCTCCCAGATTGAACAATCAATTAATATCTTAGATATCTCAGATTTGAACTAAACAGAAAATGTCTTAGACAAGGAATAACTAGAAAATTTTGAATCACCAAATTGCCCGGATCATGGAAGTAATTGGTTTTAGAGAATAGCATAGTATATACTCCCTCCGTCCCATTCGAAGCGTCACTTTTTACCCAAAAAGGTGTCCCGTTTAAAACGTCACCCTTTCCTAAAAAGGAAATATTTTATAATATTCTATTACCCCATCCACTATTCCCTCCACTAATTCTCTCTCCTCTACACTCACAACACTTTTTAAATTCACTATTTCCTCCACTAATTCTCTCTCCTATTTTCAAATTACACTCACAATATTTTTTCTTCCCACACTTTTCCTTAATTTGCGTGTCACCCCTAAAAGGGTGACACTCTTGGCGGGACGGAGGGAGTATATAGTAATAAAATACCCAAAACCTAATTTATATTAGGAAATCAGAAATTGAGTTTTTTTTTTTTTCCTAACATACTCCCTCCGTCCCGGAACAATCTTCACACTTTTCCTTTTGGGCGTCCCAAAACTTACTTCACACATTTAAAACTTACCTAAAATGGAAAGAATTCTTCACTATTCCCTCCACTCATTCTCTCTCCTACATTATTTTAATACTCACAACACCATTATAATTTACTATTCCCTCCACTCATTCTCTCTCCTATTTTATTTTTACACTCACAACACTTTCAATATAATACTCCCTCCTTAAAATCAGTGCAAACAGTGTTTGTGAATCATGTTTCGGAACGGAGGGAGTACTTTAACAAAAAAAAAAAAAATTCTTAAATGTCAAATAAGGAATCCCAATAAACTTTGAATGACCCAAATTCAGTTTTTTTTTTTCTTTTTGTTTTGACTCCAGATAATTCAAGGCACATTATAATAATAAGGGTGATTAAAATTGGGGGAGGAGTTGTTAAATTTATTTTTAACAACTCTTTCCCCAATTCACTCATCACCCCCTGTCACCCCACCCCACCCCCGTTAAGTAAAAAAAAAAAATCATTTTAAATTTATTTTTAACAACTCCTCCCTCACTCCACTCACCACCCTCCGGTTAGGTAAAAAAAAATTAATCATTTTTCAGAAAACAATTTGTAGTTAAATTAAAAAAAAATAAAAAATGACCCGACTGGGGCGTGGGCTGGCAGGGGGTGATGAGTGGATTGGGGTAGTAGTTGTTAAAAATAAATTTAAAATGATTTTTTTTTACTTGGCGGGTGGGGGGGGGCTGGCAGGGGGTGGTGAGTGAATTGGGAAAGAAATTGTTAAAAATAAATTTAAAATAATTAATTTTTGTTTACTCGACCGGGGGGGGGGGTTGGCAGGGGGTGGTAGTGGATTGCGAGTTGTTAAAAATAAATTTAAAATGCTTTTTTTTTTTTTTTGACTCGACGGGGAGGGGGATGTTGTGTGGGTGGGGGTGGGGGGCTGGTGGGGTTGTGAGTGGATTGGGGGGTAGGGGGTGGGGGAGGGGGAGGGGGTGGTAGTGGTGAGTAGGGTGGGGGTGGAGATGGTGATTGTGGTGGATAAATTTGTAGTCAACTCAAATGAACATTTTTTAGAAAACATTTTCCTTATCAAACAGTAAAAAACATGTTTATCTTATTTTTTGAAAAATATTTTCATTTTTTGAAAAATATTTCGCAGAAAATCATATTTCGAAAAATGTTTTACGCTGTACTTATACTTAGACTACCCACAATGGGTAGATGAAATGGGAGATGAAATCCCATTTCATCTACCCATTTCCTTGCAATGGAGGTCGGCTGCTGGTTGAATGGATTAACGGGATGAAAACTTTCATCCCGTATGAAACCTTTTTTTTTTTTTTTTTTTTAATTGGACACGTGTCGGCTTGGCATTGGAGGGGTACTAGGCGCGTGTGACTCACGCTCCAGATAGGCGCGTGACGCGCAGCCTTTTTTTTTTTTTTTTTTTTTTTGATTTTTCTCGAATTTGCCACGTGTTGGCTCGGGTATTGGTCCGTATTTTATTATTTTTTTCACCCAATTATTTAAACTCAATTATCTCATAATAAATGATTTAAAAATAAAAAAAAAATTCACCAAGATTCATCATTTTTTTTCCCCTACAAATTGATATAAGTTTCATTTGATTTGGACACAAAAAAAAAGCACTTAGTTTTCAATTTGGGCTGAATTATTACCTAGTAAATTGATTATTTTTTTAATTTTTTTTTCACCAAAATTCATCATTTTTTTCCCTACAAATCGATATAAGTTTCATTTGATTTGGATACAAAAAAAAAACACTTAGTTTTCAATTTGGGCCGAATTATTACCTAGTAAATTGATTATTTTTTTAATTTTTTTCACCAAAATTCATCATTTTTTTCCCTACAAATCGATATAAGTTTCATTTGATTTGGATACAAAAAAAAAAAAACATTTAGTTTTCAATTTGGGCTGAATTATTACCTAGTAAATTAATTATTTTTTTAATTTTTTTTTTTTCACCAAAATTCATCATTTTTTTCCTACAAATCGATATAAGTTTCATTTGATTTGGATACAAATAAAAACATTTAGTTTTCAATTTGGGCTGAATTATTACCTAGTAAATTGATTATTTTTTTAATTTTTTTTTTCACCAAAATTCATCATTTTTTTCCCTACAAATCGATATAAGTTTCATTTGATTTGGACACAAAAAAAAACACTTAGTTTTCAATTTGGGCTGAATTATTACCTAGTAAATTAATTATTTTTTTATTTTTTTTTTTCACCAAAATTCATCATTTTTTTTCCCTACAAATCGATATAAGTTTCATTTGATTTGGACACAAAAAAATAAAGAATATAAATAAAATAAAATAAAAGTAGTGGGGTATAGAATGATGAGTTGGAGGGAGTTGAAATTTAATTTAAGTTAGCCATTGGAGTGGGGGTAAATGAAATGGGTAGATGAAATATTAGGTGGATGAGAAAAAGTGTAAAAAATGTTAAATGAAATGGGAGAGTGGGATGAAACCATTGTGGGTATTCTTATGATGATGACGACCATTTTAACTTTTGAAATATATTTCATGAGTTATACTATACCTCGAAAATATTAACTCTCAAAATAAACGGTAGCCTATAACAATACTAATCGCATAAAATTTAACTTGTATGAAAATGCTTCATTTTTATTAGTTGGTACAGAAACCAATCCAATATATACTCCTCCCGTTTCAGGCGAGTGGATACCAAAAATTTGGGCACACAGATTAAGAAAAAGTAAGAGAGATAAAAAATGGAAGGAGATGTTGTGAGAATGAAAAATTAAATAGGAAAGAGAATGAGTAGGAGGAATAGTGATTTGATTAGTGTTGTGAGTGTAAAAGTAAAATAGGAGAGGGAATGAGTGGAAAAAATAGTAAAGATTCCCTTTCATTTTGGACAGTCTCCATTGGACTGAAACGAACCAAAAAGAAAATAAGTATCCACTCGACAGGAACGGAGGGAGTATATGAAAGAGTATTAAAATACTCTTATATATTTTTAAATATTTGTGATTCTAATTTATAATTTAGTTTGTATATCTTATATAATTAGGTTAGGAAATAATTGTAAATATAGAATAAAACTACTTTTTGACTAACGGCTAACTATTGTGTTTAGATATGTTTTGTATTTTATTATGTATACTCCCTCCGTCCCAAGAAAAGTGTCGCCATTTTAGGTCCGGCATGCAAATTAAGAAAAAAGTGGGAAGAAAAAATGTTGTGAGTGTAATTTGAAAAGAGGAGAGAGAATTAGTGGAGGAAATAGTAAATTTAAAAAGTGTTATAAGTGTAATAGTGTTTTAGGAGAGAGAATGAGTAGAGGGAATAGTGAGTATTAATAAAACATTTCCATTTTAGGAAAGATGACGCTTCAAATGAGACGCCATTTTGGGTAAAAAATGACGAATTTTCTAGGACGGAGGGCGTATTACTCAATGAAGGGAAGGACTTTTGAATTGATAATGAAAGAATAATCATTTTAAATAAGAAAGAGATTGAACGAGTCTTTATTGAAAAAGGATTGTTTTCCCTATAAAAAGGAGCCGCCCATCTCATTAGTAGATACGGATTTTAGAGATAGAAAACGATGTTTATATATTTTCTTGAGTCATTTTTTTCGTGTTCTTGAAGTTCAGATCATTGAAACTTCAAGATTATTTTTTATGTTTTGTGTTCTTAGTCTAGAACCACTTTAATCTTTTCGTAAGTTTTTTTTCTTTCATTGTAAGTTTTTCTTTATAACTTGTTCTTAACAAGGTTGTGTTTTATGAAAGTTTTCCAGGAAGCATAGTCTTACTGAAGTGTTTATTATTACGCTACATTTAATTTTGTTCGTGTGAGTTTATTTTACTGTCGAGTTGTTTAGACAGTTGTGCTGACACATGTGTGAACAACTGTACGCACAAGTAACCGCACAAGTGCTCACAGTTTCAGCTGCAATTCTTTCAATTGGTATCAGAGCCTTCTCTCGACTCAATTGAGATCGATCGTTGAAATTAGCCACTATGAACTGTCATCGTAGTCATAATAAACCACCTACTCTAAATGGTTCAAACTATACCATTTGAAAGGCTAAAATGATTATGCATATTAAGTATATTGACCACCGTGCTTGGGTTAGTCTCATTGTTGGCTATACTCCGCCCATGGTTGAGATTACCACCTTTTCATCGAAAGATGATGGTAAGAATGAAAAAAATTATGGTCCTAAACCCATAGAGGATTGGAATGTGGGGAAATTTCTTTTGCAAACTATAATTCCAAGGCCATTGGAGCAATCTCTAATCATGTGGATCCTCATATGTATGGGTTATTTTCTAACCAAACCATTGTCAAAGTTGCTTGGGACCTTCTCCAACTTCATTGTGAAGGACCAGCTAGTGTCAAACAAACTAAGTTAAGGACTTTAATGACTAAGTTTGAAACTTTAAGGATATGAGAGAATGAAACCATAAAAGAGTACTCAACCAAGATTTTGGACATCTCAAACGAGTCATTTGCCTTGGGTGAATCCATATCCAATGCAAGACTTGTGAGTAAAGTACTAAGAACTCTCCCAGAAAAGTTTAATATTAAGATTTCTGTAATTGAGGAAACTCAGGATGTCCAAACTGTTGGACTTGATGTAATCTTGGGTATTTTTAACTAATTTTGAGTTGAATCTTGAGGTACAAAAATCTAGCAAAGCAAATTCAATTTCTCTTGCTAGTGCCCTCCAAGTATCTGAAGATCTAGTATAATTGTCTAAAGATATAGAAGAGTCAAACTTGGGAAAAGATGAGTGTGACTTGATAACACAAAATTCAATAATATGTTGAAAAAAAACAAATAACAAAGTTTTCTAATTCAGCATACTCCCCTTCTTCCACGGTTGAATCATCTAAAAGGGAGAGCAGTATAAATAAACCTTTTTTGGAAACTAAGAAGTCCATCGAATCAATTCAGTGTAGGGCTTGTAAAGGTTTTTGATATTTTGCTAATGAATGTGAAAATATTTTAAGAAAAAGGGGAATGAGTTTTTCTGCGTCATTAAGTGATTCTGTTGATGACGATCAGACAACAAATCTGTCAATGTTACGTTCATCACAATTCCCATTGTCCGATAGTGATTCGGATTCAGAAATTGTGTAGTGTTCTGTTTACACAACTGGCTGCACAACTGACTGTAAAACTGCCTGCAGTTTTTATACCTGCTTAAATTCCACAACTGCAGGTGAAACTGAGAATGATCCTGCAGATGAAGAAAGTGCAACCTATGAGGATCTGCACAGTACATACATAGAACTCCACGCTGAATGGATCAAGCGGATGGAGCAAATCAAGGTGTTCAAACAGGTAAATGATAAACTCTCCTTTGAAAATATATGTCTGAAATATGAGGTTGAGTGTTTATCTAATGAGTTTATTCTCAAAATGACTTTATAGCCAAATTGGAGGTTTTACTCACAAAGAAAGATATTGAGTGTGAAAAGTTTAAAACTAAGCTTAAAAGAGAAACTGAAACTCTAAATAAACTTAACAATGGTAAGGCTAAGTTGGAAGAAGTTTTGAATTTAGGTAATCAAGGAAAATAAGAAATTGGCTATGGAGGTTATAATTTTGTCAAAAAGGGTGAGGGTTCTTCAAAAGTTGAAAAGAAAAATGTTTTAAAAACCAAAAGGAAAGGTCACAGGCGAAGGCAATACATTTGTCATCATTATTTTGTTCCTAGTTACATTCGACCATTTTGCTATAAGTTGAAACAAGAGCTTGAACTTATAAAGAATGGTGGCACTTGGGCAGACAGTTGTGTGCACAACCGAACACACAACTTTACAACAATCCAAAGCTGGAACAAGAACTGACTGGGTAAGAAAAGAAACCATGAACTGTCAGGTGGCCTTCACCTCTGTTAAGAGTAGTGTTGAAGGATCCTGGTACTTTGACAGTTGCTGACTAGGTCACTTGAGCATTTTGGTGACTATGAACCATTCAAAGGTGAAAAAGGAAATTTTGGTGGAGGAGCTCAAGGTAAGATTATTGGCAAAGGTACGTTGCATGTAGAAGGTTCACCTAGGTTGCATAATGTGTTGCATGTTAATGGGCTAAAGGATAACTTGATAACCATAAGTCAATTGTGTGATGATGATCTACATGTCAAATTTGATAAGAATATGTGTGAGGTATTTGATGATTCAAATAGATGTGTTTTGACTTGAGTAAGATCCTCAGATTATAGTTACAAGTTGATTGAAAATCTTTCATACCTTAAATCGATTTTTGATAATGCTCCTGATCTCATTGTCAAAACTGCTGAGGATGATATTGTAGGTTGCACATGGGAACAAGATCCAGTTGATGATGAATATGAACCAGGAATAATTAATGTACCTGCAGAACAACCACTTGTTCAGACAGTTGTGCAACCAGTTGTTAAGACAACTGACAACACAAGTGATCAGACAACTGAAGAACAAGGTTCAGATTCTGAAACTGATGAAAGTGAAGTAAGTAGAGAAAGGGATATTCCTTCCAGAAATACTAGGAAATCACCCCACGTCTCAAGTCATTGGGGAAGTGGATGAAGGAATAAAAACAAGAGGAAATAAGGTCAACTACCGTGACCTTGCAGGTTTGGTTTGCATGAACTCCGTATACCATCAGGTACATTCATGTTGTTGTGTTTCCAATGACGAATTTAATTCAGAGGCATTTTTAAGGCATTTAAGGGGGAGATAATCATTGATTACGAAAGCACCAATGTTGGATGTTTATATCTTGAAAATAAGTTGTATTCATGGGATAATAGGGAACAAACTTTTGTTATCATATTAACTGCTGAATCAAAATGTGTGGCAGTTGGTATTAGGTGCACTAAGCTCATTTGGATAAACAAATTGGTCAAACACTATGAAATCAAAAACAAAGTTTTATCTATTTTTTGTGATGCTAAAAGTACCATAGATATGGCAAATGACCCTGTTCAATGTTCTACTCCTAATCATGTAAATTTTAGACTTCATTTTGTTAGAGATATTGTTGAACAAAATATCATTAGTTGTGAATTTGCTGAAACTAATAAACGATTGATTGATATTTTCATGAAAGCCATTGTTTTCGAGAGATTTTATTCCCTAAAAAGGTCTCTCGTATTGTGTGTTGAGATGATCGCACAACTGTGTGGCATCTATCTGCATCTCTTTATAATTGTATATTACAGAAAATACAAAAAAAATAAAATAAAAAAATACATGCATTCATTAACTGCACGATTATCTCTTGTGATCACTTGATTGATTTGCATTTTTGATATTGTGTTTGACTCTTGATTGTAAGATCCTTCTTGACTTGGTGATAAAAAATTACCTTGTTAATTTATGTGTCACATTTATCATGAATTGGATTTTTAATCTAATGTCACTGAGAAAACAAGCTGCCTCCTCTATTTTGAAGCTTCCACTCATATGCCCAATGTCAATACCTTATTGTTGCATCACTTGAAAGGAAAAGTTGGGTAAGCACTATTGTAAGTACCCAAATTCGGATCGTTACAATTCGTTAACTGGCCCTTTCCAAGTTAATCGGAATACGTTAAGTGGCCCTTTCCAAGTTAACCGGAATCCGTTAACTCCTCCTTTCTGAGTCAACGAGACTTTCCAGGACTGCCCCGTGCATCCAAATTCCAAAGTGTACTCAACACACGTTATCACACGTAAAAGAACCATTTTCCTCAAAATACGCAATTTCCGGGATTTTTCGCGACTGTTCCGGATATTTTCTCGGACAGTTATTTAGAAAACAGTCAAAACCGGGATTAACGGAGCAAAAACCCAATCTTAGCGACTAAGCTAGACACGTGGCATACATGCATGGCTCCCCACATCTCCATCAATCAAATTCAAGGGTGAAAAGTACAAAATATCCCTGAAATTGAGTGACTGGCCGTCCGGCCTGTTCTTCCGAATAAATCGCCAGTCTCAGCAATCCTCAGCTAGTCCCAGCAATTTTCAAAATACCCCAAAAGTCCCTCAAACTGAGGAAAGGGCCGGTCGGCCGGCCTGTTCTTCAAATTCACCCCCTATAAATACAGCCCCTCCCCTTCAGTTAATAAGGTCAAAATTTTATTACTCTCAGCCATACCCCACAGTTCCAGCAGCCAAAACCCCCTCCCGAGCCCCAGAAACGCCTCGATTTGCATGAAAACCACATTTTCCGACCAAACACGAGCCAAACACTTCCGAAACACCCCTCAAACACCTTTTCGTATCCCATATACGTCTTTCCTAGCCAAAGAGCAACACCTAGCCATTGGTAACACTCTCACTCTCTAAACTCCGTTTTGTCTCGATTCACGCGTCATACGCTACTTTCGATCTGATCGAAGTTCTCAAAATGTAGACGAAACGCCGTCTACGGGACTTGATACATTTTAGTCCTTTATCATCTTCTCTCCCTCGAGAGAAGTAATTTAGGGTTAAAACGGCGTTCGAGTCCTGTTTTTAATTTTCTGTCATTTACCGTCCGGATCGTTCGATCCGTTGATTAAAAATTTTACCGTCTTAACCGTTTGGTTCGTGATTGTCATTTACAACTCCGGATCGTTTGATCCGTTGATATCGCACTTATTTTACGCTCTTTACAAATTCGAGTCGTTTGGCTCGTCGATCGCATTTTTACCGTCCGGATCGTTTGATCCATCGATATCGCATTTTCAATACTGTCATTTACAAGTTCAAGCCGTTTGGTTTGTTGATAGTATTTACTTACAAAATGTCCAAGTCACAAAATGACTCGTTGAACGCATCTTACTTTCCATCATTTTCATCAAAATGGGTAACATCGTAATGCCCGGCCCAAAATCGACGTTTGTCATTCAAACGCTCATTTCAAACTCTAAATCGACGTTTAACATTCAAACGCTCATTTCCAACTCAAAAATCAACGTTTGTCATTCAAACGCTCATTTCCGACTCAAAACCGACGTTTGTCACTCAAACACTCTTTTACCAAAATCAACGTTTGTCATTCAAACTAAAGATTCCAGTTCGTCATTCGAATTCCTTTTCAAACTCAAAACCGACGTTTGTCATTCAAACGCTCTTTTACCAAATCAAAGTTTGTCATTCAAACCAAGATTAAAGATTGTCATTCAGGTTCATTTTCAAAAGCAACACAAACACACACATACACACACACTTTTCGAGAAAGGTAGAAAGACTCGTCATGCGAGACGTTTCGGGTGATCTCCATATACTCTTCCTGAAATGTAACCTGATCTCCAAACCTAACAATCTCTGTTCAAAAAAGTCTTTTCCTAAGTTTTGGCTACCAATCAAAATGACCTCATTTTCAAATCCTTTTCCTATGTTTTGGCTACCAATCAAAACGACCTCCTTTTCAAAGCCTTTTCCTAAGTTTTGGCTACCAATCAAAATGACCTCCTTTTTCAAACCAACCTTTTTCAAAGTTTAGGCTCATAATACAAACAGTGTGGCGACTCTCTCTTTCCCGAAGCGAGGCCCAAGTGCGAAAGCCGCTCGCCGCGTTTCCGCGAGCGATCCGGGTAATTTCAGTTGGCGACTCCGCTGGGGACTTAACATGTTTTTTCAAAACTCCTTCATTTTAAAAACATTCTGTGGGTCAAACTTTCGTTTACCCTTTCTCGTTTTTGTGTGCGTGTGTTTTTTCCGTACTTCGTGCTGCTACCTTTTCTTTTCTAAAAAGAAAAAGAAAAAAAGATGTCACATTTTCATCTCTTTCAAAATCATAACATGTTCGTGCATATTCCGTTCATAATTGATTTTCTTGCTATATTCTGAACTGCGCATAAATTCTTTAAGACTCATTCTGAAAATCTCTATTTTACTCAGAAAAAAGAATTTAGTAACCTGTAAGTGCTCCAATTTGAGCTTGTTAGTATTTTCGTTAGAAAATTAACGAAAGTTATAACATTCCTAACAATTCCTAACATTCCTAACATTTCTAACAAAGCAAGGGCAAAGTGGGCATTGTTATTTAAGGATAAACCAAGGAAAGGAATCAAAAAAGCAAAAGAAATAAGAAAAACCAAAAATAGAAATGGCTGGAACAAAAACTGGCTGTTTAATTTGAATTTTCAAAAGATTATTCCTTGTGTCCAAAGCCTGAAGCAGCATTTAATGAACAGTGCACGCTGTCAACCCTATCCACGCGGACATCTTTGTCATTTTCAGAGGGCTATAAATTGAGGCCTTCAGTCTCAAAAAGGAGAGAAGAACACATTTCCTCAACTGCACTTTGGCGAAAATAGAGAGAAAACAGTGAGAATTTCATAGAATTGTCACTTTTTTCTCAACTATTCAACCAAAATCACACTCACTCAAACACTCTCATATTCAAACCTCAAACACTCTTACTCTCAAGCCAAAAACTTCAAAACACAAAGAAGATAGGTATAACCTCCCTCTTCTTACCCTAAATCTCTCATCCATGCATGCATTTTCAAGCTACAAAATGTAGTTCATTCATCTTCTTGTCTTAGATCCAAGAAGATCACCATGGAAGTTCATCTCCATGGATGATCTTCTACAAGGATCAACATTATTTTCAAAGTGTTATTACTTTCTTGCAAAGAAAACACATTTTCAAAACCCTAAAACTCATTTTCATACATCAAATTTCATTTTCAAAGGATAAAATTCCCCTTCCCAAGCAAATGAAGTGCTTAGTCCTAATGTACCCCAAGGATGGTTTGATATAGTTGATTCACCACTAAAATGTCAAGTGATAACTAATCAAAACCTAGGGAAATGGGGACAAGCATGGATGCCAAACCCCCCTTTAAAATCACATTTTCCTTCTTGAGAAGTTGCTGTCCAGTAGCAATTTTCTAAGACCCCAGTCCATGGTCTAAATTTTAGGACACAGATAAACTTGGAATTTGGTGTTGACTACAAAACACTTTTTGTAGCCAACATCCAGAGATTTCCATACATATTTTTACTTTATTTTTTACGTGAGTAAAACTCCCTTTTTCAAATTTTCTCTTGAAGGTCAGATCACCAGTCTCTTGGAGTCCAGATCTCATATCTGAGATTTCCAGAGGGTTTTGGGTCCTCAAATCTTCTCCAAAATGGAAAATTATTTCACATAAATCTTATTTAAGGTGTCTGTAACAACTTTAATTCTCTGAGTTTTCTCATATTATGAAGTTTTGAAGCCCTTAAATCTATTTCAAAATCAAGTGTCCACTGCCTTTTTCATTCTGTCAGAAGTGGTTTCCAATTCCAAAAATCTTTTGAGTACCAAAAATCTACCCAAAAATCACACCAAAAATCATGGGATCTTTCCAAAGTCTAATAAAGAATTCCCAATTTTTACTTTTCTGATTTTCAACTTATTTTGGCCAAAACACACACACACACACAAATGATTTTCAGCTTGAAAGACTCGTTTTACGAGGCATTCCGGGTGCACACTAACGTCCTTCCCGACATGTAACGTGACCTCCGAACCCAAATCTCTAATCTCGGGCATTTTTCAAAGTTTTGGCTCTTAAAACAAAAATGGCGTGGCGACTCCGGTCTTTTTCGATAGGTTTTTCAAAGAAACGAAGAATTTCAATGTTAAACCTCTCTTTTTCGAAAAGGAAAAATTTTGGCGGCGGGCACATCATCACAGTGGCGACTCCGCTGGGGAACAAATAAGCTTTTTCTAAAAAAAAAAATGATATTTGGTATATTGGTGGAAACCATTAAACTTCCCGTTATCGCCTCCTAACACGAGTCGGGGATAAATTGTGGTCTAACAATCCCACGTACCGGTATCATTGTTTTTTTAAAAAAAGAAAAGCTTTTGAGGGTCAAGCTTCCGTCCCGGCATTAAAAATTATTTGTTGTGTGTGTTGATTTTTGCACATTTTCGTGTTGTTTTGGCCGCCTCGGAAAAAGTCAAAATTTTGACTGTCGGAATCATGTCCCTAACTGTCGGAATTTTTGTGCTTATGTGCTTATATGTTCATTAAATTTCAAAAAAAAAAATTTCAAAAAGAATTTTTCAAAAAAAAAAAGAAAATTTTCAAAAAAAAAAATCATGCATCATATTTTTAAGACACATAAAAAATTTCTATTTTACTCAGAAAAAGAAAATAGACTGCTTGCACACTACGCGCACGTGACCTTACACTGCACACTACGTCCCTAACCCGGGGAAATCCTTTTCGCGGCCCGTTTCGTCTTATTACGCCTCTCGGTGCAAGCACAGGACTACCCAAACATCCCATGGAGCCTCGTGTCGACCATGCACTTGTCCGTGACACACTTTGTCCGAGACCCGGTTGGTTTTTAGTTTGGTCTGTGTCATTCCCTGTCTGTCTATAGACCTTTCCTTTCAAGCCTTTGTCGGCATACCGACTCAATATCTTTCGGGGACCCTAATCAGTCGAAGTTCTGCCGGTTTTCCGCCGCAGACTTTGACCAAGATATTGACCGGCGCCTTGACTTCGGCTCGATCGGCACAAATTATACACCGACTCCCAAAGATGACATTTGAGTCATCAGGGATTAATAATCATTCCATGCCTAATTACGGCCTAATTGATGACAAGTCAAGATCAATCGTGGACATTTATCGTCCAAATCATGCCGACTTTTCGTCGAGCTCCTCGGACATGATCTTGACTTTGACGTCGCCTTTGTCCGTAATTTACATCGAATGCTCGTTAAGACTCGATTACCCGCGACTTTTAGGATCGTTTTCTTTCGGTCGGTGGGACCCGCTTGCCCTATAGGACCCTCGCCCGGGCCGTCCACCCCGGGAGGTCGAAATACAGGTGGAATACGAGGGCTTATAGACGTAGTGACGGGGCCCACCGATCCAGGATCCGCAGTAGTTTGCGAAAAAGAAGAGCAATCTTTTCCAACCGATTAGGTTAATAAAACATGTTTTAAGTAAACAGAACAAATAACCGCATGTTGCATGAGCCCAAAGCCCAAACACCTACACGCCTTCAATTCCTGGACATCCGAACCCTCGTGTCTTTTCCCTCGCAGCCTCCTCACAAAGGTTGGTTCCTGACACCGGATCACCGTTTGATTAGTTGGGAAGAGTCAAGCGCGTCATCAGCCTTCACCGTTTGTTCCGACTCCGGTTTCGAATGTCCGCATCACCGGTAATGATGGGGACAACGTCACTCCGCCTCCCAGGACCCCTCGGACGTAACAACAAAGTGGAATCGGTTAGCGTAACGCATGAGGTTGCGACAGGAAGCACACTCGAATAGCCTTATGGAGGCTATTAAGAGCCACGGTTTGGCCGCCACCTCAATCTCGATGGCACCTTCACCGTGGAAGAAGACGAGGATGCCAATCCTACTCTCGCCGCCACGATTACTCCCGAGGATGCCACCACCCACCTCCTATGGTGCCACTACCAGAACCCATGCTCCTCGGTCTTCGGGTCGCCTAGCTCCCCAACCACGCACCATCGGATCCATGCAGCCCAATGGCACAAATCGGTTCACGGTTCCTCGGTGGGACAAAGCCAAGGTACGGAATGTCCTCTCATGGTTGGGAGTTATCTCGAAATGCCCCAACAAATTGGAATGCCACCTCGGTTCGGAACCGATCAATCCGGACCTTCACAAAGAATGCCACAGCTCGAATGCCGCCACAACTTGGTTCTAGGCCACAGCCAGGAGCCCCTCCTCGTAATAATACTAGTTCGCCGCTCCTCACACAAATCCGTTCCTCACTCAGAGACTTTTATGGGTTACCAAGCCTCCATCCCGGTGTCATCCGAATCACCAGACCGCAGCATTCCCCGGGTTATACACCTCGCCTCGGCCCGGCCATGCAATTCAACGATCGGGACGGCCCCGCACCTAAGCCTACTTATGGGCCCTATTCGGAAATCCAAGTTATCCGGCTACATCGGGGCTGCCTCCACCTACTTTGCCAGGTTGAAAATCAACAAACAGCCGCAAGGTTCTATCCCTTCGCCTGTGCTCCTACTCATGCTCCCCGGGCAATTTGGGCCAAGGACAGTTTTCACCTACGTCTCGGATCGGCCGTTCCCTCCACCAATCCGCCGCTGGTAGCTCCTCTCTCTAGCTCGCCCACTAGCTTGAATGCCATGGTTCCGCCACAAGACCCTCATCCGGCCCGGTTCATGGAACAACACAAGGAAATGAAAGCGCAGATCGTCGAATTGATCGCCAAGAAGTCCGCTTCCGGCCTACTGCACTGACTCCATTGTTCCCCGCCCCACAAATTCGTGATGCCTAACTTGGATCTCTTTGATGGGACTCGCATGCCCGAAAACCCATTTGGACACGTATACCTTGGCAATGAAGGCCAAAGGGTGTACCAATCGATTGGCCGACTATTTCACCTTATCTTTGAAATCCAAAGGCCTTAAAATGGTTCTTTCGTTTGAAACCCGAGGCCAGGGCTACATGGGACCAGATTACCAATGCCTTCACAGAAAAGTACAAGGCCAACTTGGAATGGGAAAAAAATAGGGTTGACCTACAAACAACAGTGCAACGTCCCGATGAGAATGTTGGGGACTTCTACAAGCGGTGGAATTCGAAACTCGGTGAAATGGCCATCCCTCCTTCCGAAGAGGAACAACTGGACATCTTCCGGTCATGCTCGAAACCGCATCCGAGAACCTCCCTCGGTAACTTCCCGTACTCGAGACTTACGGGCCATGGTTAACTCCGCAGCCTAAGTTTGAAAAGGCTTACAATCGCAACCTGGCCGCTGCACTGCTGCGTATATCGGGCTCCTCCTTCAAACACCCCCCCTGCTCCTGCTAAAGGCAAAGAAATGATTAACTACGCAGGACAGGAATGCAATAACACAACTCCTTTTGCTCCCAGAAAACCAGTCGAGCCCAGGCCACGGGTCATGAACCTCGAAAACTTTGGAATGCCCCTGAACGACATCTTTAGGGGATTGGTGAAGGAAGGCTTGCTGCGTCCTTTGGAGAATTTCCAACCCAGAAATCCGAATGCTCCCGTGGATACCTCAAAGTATTGTGCTTTTCATCAAGCTCACGGACATCTGACTGACAATTGCTTCACTTTGAAAAAGGCAATCCAGGGACTGATAGAGCAAGGAAAGTTGGAAGGTCCCGAGGGGCCTAATACAGTCAAAAATCCTCTGCCAAGGAACCATAATCAGGTGAATATGATTGAATGCGGAGAACCTTCGCATGCCCAGGAAGATGCTGATGAAGGTCCCCAAATACCCATGGCCAACCTTGTCGAGGATCCTGAATTTGGATTCCCCCTCAGCCTTGAGGACATTGAACGAATCAACCCATCTTGGTCTCATGTCAGAGACTTCCTGCAAGAATACGAAACTCGCTACTTCTCAGAGGAAGGGATAGCTGATACTGAGGAACTGGGGCTGTTCCGGTCAAAGCATGAGAGAACCATTTACACAAGATGGTTGGAGCAGTCAAAGAAGATTGAGCAAGAAAGCTTCCGGCGAACGCCTGTACTGGGGCTTATCAGCAAAGAGGCCGAGGAGCATCTGGAGCTAGTACACTTCTGCAAGTTGGCTTTGGGAAAGGCCGAATGTGATCCCGAGAACAGTGAAGAATCGGAAGAAGAGCACTCCTTCTATATCCTGCCTGGAGTCAAATACGTGCCTCCCCCTCTCACTCTTCCCCCGCAGTTTCTGGGAGGAGAAGCTGAGTCGCAACTATCACTTCCGGGAATGGGAGCATATGACAATTTCTGCGGCTGCACGCACCCATATTCCCCTAACGGGTTTGATCGGCGTTCCCTCTCAGCCGAAATCCCGGCAGTATGGGAAGATGATTTCGAAGACAGTGACGACGATGATGATGATGAGAGCGAAGACTCAACTGAGGCCCCAGATCAGGAATCGATCTGGAACAATCACACCGGAAATGAGCCCATGGGAGCCAGGCACAATGGTTGGTTGTCAACAAGCGACGACGAAGAAACTTCGGAAGACGAATATGAAACCGAGGACATGAAGGCCATGAAGTTTCCCGGGTCTGAGCACGTGGATGTCTTAGAATTCAACACTGCCTACCATGCTTTGGGGAAAGGGTTTTCAGGCGTCTGATCCAGGCTGATAGTCGAAGATCTGATAGAGAGAGGGAAACTAACTCCCATCCGCCCAAATGAGAAAATAACCATGGTCAGATCAAATCCACCCCGAAACAAAGTAACACTCCTTGTCAGGGTTACCCGATAAGAGGTCACCTTCCCCGAATGTATGTCAGCTTTCAGAGAAGTCCTGGAAACCGGCATGATACCGGATGCACCTCCCACACAGAATGCTATAATCATTTCCAGCTCCGAGTATTACAGAAAGGAACCAGAATGGTTGCACTATACCGGGGATGAAATCGAAAAGCCGCCGAGCCCCAACAATAGCGACTCTTGTTGCATGATAACTATGAGCAAGGCAGACTATGGGAGCGAATCGAAGGACGCCCTAGCTCTGTGGGCCATCCAGGGGGCAACGACACAACCCCAGACTCAAAAGCCTGTGACTTGGGAAGCAGTCATGAGAGCTGCCCAGGAAGGGGCCAGTACAGCTCAGCCCCTCACCGTTGCTAGACTCCGTCAGAACCAGTGGCCGATAGCCAAGAAGGCTCCCCCGTTGACCTTAGCAGCGTTGAAAAAATATAGTCAAGAAGCAACTGATGAGGAAGTTAACCTGTTGACCCGATCCGGGCAAATCTTCCATGGAAATCCCAAAACAGATAAGAAGGCCACAGATCAAGCACCCGGGGAGAACCGCCGCCCCTATGCTAAGGCAAAGCTCCCGACCCCGAAAAGAGGATCCCGTGCTCACCGGTTGAAGCAAACACGGACTAACATCTCTCTACATGGTCCCCGCTCACCTCATCCTATCCCACAAGCTAAAGCCGGAAGAAAGCCTAGCCCGCACCTTGGTGCCTATCGATGCTACTCCCGATGACGTGGAGTACAGTGATTGGAAACATCCACTACGGGAACATAATCACTTTCACGAGATCTCGACCTCCCTCAATTTGGGGGCGATCATAACGAGCCTCTCTTCATCACGGTCAATTGGATGAACGACGCCTCCTCGGGTCCTGGTTGATAATGGGTCGGAATGAACATTCTTCCGGCAAAGATCATGAGCATGCTTGATATCAAGACTACGAGACTTGAAGCCTTCCTCCCTCGCGATCAAAGCTTACGACTCAACATCTCGAGCGATCCTTGGAGTTGCTACCTTGGACCTCTGGTTTGGACGAGAAATTGATACTGTGGAATTCCGGGTTATTGACATCCCGATCACTTTTAATGCCTTATTGGGAAGACCTTGGCTGCATCGGAGTCAAGGGGTCGCCTCAAGCCTCCACCCGGTGTGTGAAATTCATCTCGAATGGGGACACGACGACCATTTACGGGGATTTAGTCACCTTGGAGGGCACGGATACGAGGTGGAATACCTATTACGGAAATCAAGCATGATGAGGAAGGTCTCATGCTAACGGGCTTCACTTCGCCGTGAGCCTCCCAAAGCCCAAGTTTGCAACATAGATCCGACAATCACCGGGATAAAATCCCTCAGGTCTTGAAAATGATGAGAAAGATGAGCTATCTACCTGGCCTCGGCCTGGGGAAGCACCAACAAGGAACTCACAAACTCATCGAGGTGAAAGAACAAAACTCGCCACGGCTCGGGATATGAGGCCTCCTCGGTGGACACCGCAAAAGGAAAAAGATTCGAAGGCGCCACGGGAAGCGGTCCCAGTCGACGACCCTAAATCTCTCCCTTTCAGTCCTAATTTGGCTGACTACTTCGTAAAGGGTCCCACACAACCGGGTAACATCACAGAGCCCACAGAAGGGTGGCCGAAGCTACAGGATAGCCTCAACAAGTTCAGGGGAGCCAAAGCTAACCCGGTTCGTAGAATGTTTCTGGACCTACCCAAGATACCCGGGGCTACCACTACCATGAAGAGTGAGTACACTTTCAAAGGCGTGCCAAGCCTAGTGGAACAGTTCGAGAAGCTTACAACCACAATCCCTACTGCCCAGGAAGGTCCGAAACCTGAGTTTGAATTAACCGTGCCGAAAGCCAAAGCCACAGAAGTCTTTTCAGACGATTGGGATGGTCCGATTATGCAACAGTTATTCGGGGAAGAGGTCCAGGTGCCAGACCTGATTGATTTCAGCTCAGTCAAAGAAATGGCAGCGACAATCGAGGAAGGAGCACAGTATAATTCCCGAGTCGGGAGGTCACTGACAGCAATGCCATTAAAGAATCGGGAAACTCTCTCAAGCCCGTCCGCGACCAAAGAACAAATGATCACCAAGCCTGGATTGGTCTCCCATCCCTTTGTGTCAGTCTAGGAAAAGTCATCCGAGTCTTTCATTGTTAAGGTCGAGTCTCTAGGTTCGTCCGATGGCCTTACGCCTAAAGACTACGAGAAGTAAAAACTCCGTCCCATTTTCAAAAAAAAATGTATACATGCATATCATCCATCATCCCAAAAGATCCTACATTCATACATTCATACAAGGAGTCAACGGCAGTAAAACGTATGTCCGATCTCCCCGAGAAAGATAACGAGATCCCGTATCTTTCATCAAAATCATTCCACGGCAGTCAAACGTAAGACCGATTTCCCCGAGAAAGATAACAGAATCCCGTTTCTTTCATCAAAATCATTCAACGGCCGTCAAACGTAATTCCGATCTCCCCGAGAAAGATAACGGGATCCCGTATCTTTCATCAAAATCATTCCCGGCAGTAAAACGTAAGTCCGATCTCCCCGAGAAAGATAACGAAATCCCGTATCTTTCATCAAAATCATTCACGGTAGTAAAACGTAAGTTCGATCTCCCCGAGAAAGATAACGAGATCCCGTATCTTTCATCAAAATCATTCCACGGCAGTCAAACGTAAGACCGATTTCCCCGAGGAAGATAACGGAATCCCGTTTCTTTCATCAAAATCATTCAACGGCCGTCAAACGTAAGTCCGATCTCCCCGAGAAAGATAACGGGATCCCGTATCTTTCATCAAAATCATTCCCGGCAGTAAAACGTAAGTCCGATCTCCCCGAGAAAGATAACGAAATCCCGTATCTTTCATCAAAATCATTCACGGCAGTAAAACGTAAGTCCGATCTCCCCGAGAAAGATAACGAGATCCCGTATCTTTCATCAAAATCATTTCACGGCCGTCAAACGTAAGTCCGATCTCCCCGAAAAAGATAACGGGATCCCGTATCTTTCATCAAAATCATTCCCGGCAGTAAAACGTAAGTTCGATCTCCCCGAGAAAGATAACGAAATCTCGTATCTTTCATCAAAATCATTCACGGCAGTAAAACGTAAGTCCGATCTCCCCGAGAAAGATAACGAGATCCCGTATCTTTCATCAAAATCATTCCACGGCAGTCAAACGTAAGACCGATTTCCCCGAGAAAGATAACGGAATCCCGTTTCTTTCATCAAAATCATTCAACGGCCGTCAAACGTAAGTCCGATCTCCCCGAGAAAGATAACGGGATCCCGTATCTTTCATCAAAATCATTCCCGGCAGTAAAACGTAAGTCCGATCTCCCCGAGAAAGATAACGAAATCCCGTATCTTTCATCAAAATCATTCACGGCAGTAAAACGTAAGTCCGATCTCCCCGAGAAAGATAACGAAATCCCGTATCTTTCATCAAAATCATTCACGGCAGTAAAACGTAAGTCCGATCTCCCCGAGAAAGAAACGGGATCCCGTATCTTTCATCAAAATTATTCCCCGGCAGTCAAACGTAAGACCGATTTCCCCGAGAAAGATAACGGAATCCCGTTTCTTTCATCAAAATCACTCCCCGGCAGTCAAACGTAAGTCCGATTTCCCCGAGAAAGATAACGGGATCCCGTATCTTTCATCAAAATCATTCCCGGCAGTAAAACGTAAGACCGATTTCCCCGACGAATACGTCTGATTTTTCCCCAGCAAAGGCTAACAAAATCCCCAGCAAAGTTAACGGAATCCCAAAAGCCAACGGAATCTCGAGCAGATCTCGAACTACGAAAGGGCTTGATTCCCACTAGGGATACGTAGGTAGCCTATCATTAGGTCCAGCCCCTCGACCAAAACGGTCACCCTCTCCTTCGGCAGCAGACAAAGTCCACCGAAAGGCCATTTCAAATCAAGGTTCGAGGCACCTAAAACGCCATCTCCAAGGTCCGAGGCACCTAAAAAGCCATCATCATCCAGGTTTGAGGCACCTAAAATGCCATCATCGAGGTCCGAGGCACCTAAAACGCCATCTTCAAGGTCCGAGGCACCTAAAACGCCATCATCAAGGTTCGAGGCACCTAAAACGCCATCACCTCCATGGTCAAAGACCCGAACTACGACTGGCTTGATTCCTCTTAAGGATACGTAGGTAGCCTATCATTAGGTTCAGCCATCCGACCAAAAATGGTCATTCCTATCCCCAGCAGAGCGGATAGCCATCAGACCTAAATGGTCATCTTTTATCCCCAGCAGAGTTTCTTTCCAGCAACCGACTGCAGAACTCGCTCATCAGGTTCGAGGCACCTAAAACGCCATCATCTCCAGGTTGACGCCTCAAAATAGTCATTCCAGGGTCAAAGACCCGAACTACGACTGGCTTGATTCCTCTTAAGGATACGTAGGTAGCCTATTAAATAGGTTCAGCCACTCGATCACTTGATCATCCTGCCAAATATGGAGCCTTACTCTTATCGACGACCCCGCTTCCTTCGAAAGCGCCGTCGCCGAGGGGCTACTGTAAGTGCTCCAATTTGAGCTTGTTAGTATTTTCGTTAGAAAATTAACGAAAGTTATAACATTCCTAACAATTCCTAACATTCCTAACATTTCTAACAAAGCAAGGGCAAAGTGGGCATTGTTATTTAAGGATAAACCAAGGAAAGGAATCAAAAAAGCAAAAGAAATAAGAAAAACCAAAAATAGAAATGGCTGGAACAAAAGCTGTACATGTTTAATTTGAATTTTCAAAAGATTATTCCTTGTGTCCAAAGCCTGAAGCAGCATTTAATGAACAGTGCACGCTGTCAACCCTATCCGCGCGGACATCTTTGTCATTTTCAGAGGGCTATAAATTGAGGCCTTCAGTCTCAAAAAGGAGAGAAGAACACATTTCCTCAACTGCACTTTGGCAAAAATAGAGAGAAAACAGTGAGAATTCCATAGAATTGTCACTTTTTTCTCAACTATTCAACCAAAATCACACTCACTCAAACACTCTCATATTCAAGCCTCAAACACTCTTACTCTCAAGCCAAAAACTCCAAAACACAAAGAAGATAGGTATAACCTCCCTCTTCTTACCCTAAATCTCTCATCCATGCATGCATTTTCAAGCTACAAAATGTAGTTCATTCATCTTCTTGTCTTAGATCCAAGAAGATCACCATGGAAGTTCATCTCCATGGATGATCTTCTACAAGGATCAACATTATTTTCAAAGTGTTCTTACTTTCTTGCAAAGAAAACACATTTTCAAAACCCTAAAACTCATTTTCATACATCAAATCTCATTTTCAAAGGATAAAATTCCCCTTCCCAAGCAAATGAAGTGCTTAGTCCTAATGTACCCCAAGGATGGTTTGATATAGTTGATTCACCACTAAAATGTCAAGTGATCACTAATCAAAACCTAGGGAAATGGGGACAAGCATGGATGCCAAACCCCCTTTAAAATCACATTTTCCTTCTTGAGAAGTTGCTGTCCAGTAGCAATTTTCTAAGACCCCAGTCCATGGTCTAAATTTTTGGACACAGATAAACTTGGAATTTGGTGTTGACTACAAAACACTTTTTGTAGCCAACATCCAGAGATTTTCAGACATATTTTTACTTTATTTTTTACGTGAGTAAAACTCCCTTTTTCAAATTTTCTTTTGAAGGTCAGATCACCAGTCTCTGGGAGTCCAGATCTCATATCTGATATTTCCAGAGGGTTTTGGGTCCTCAAATATTCTCCAAAATGGAAAATTATTTCACTGAATTCTTATTTAAGGTGTCTGGAACAACTTTCATACTCTGAGTTTTCTTAGATTATGAAGTTTTGAAGCCTTTAAATCTATTTCAAAATCAAGTGTCCACTGCCTTTTTCATTCTGGCAGAAGTGGTTTCCAACTTCCAAAAATCTTTTGAGTACCAAAACTCTACCCAAAAATCACACCAAAAATCATGGGATCTGTCCAAAGTCTAATAAAAAATTCCCAATTTTTACTTTTCTGAGTTTCAACTTATTTTGGCCAAAACACACACACACACACACAAATGATTTTTAGCTTGGAAGACTCGTTTTACGAGGCATTCCGGGTGCACACTAACGTCCTTCCCGGCATGTAACGTGACCTCCTAACCCAAATCTCTAATCTCGGGCATTTTTCAAAGTTTTGGCCCTTAAAACAAAAATGGCGTGGCAACTCCGGTCTTTTTCGATAGGTTTTTCAAAGAAACGAAGAATTTCAAAGTTAAACCTCTCTTTTTCGAAAAGGAAAAATTTTGGCGGCGGGCACATCATCACATAACCACACACTATTTACACTGCTGCCTCGGTACACCGCACGCTACGCGCACTTATTGCCTCGGTACACTGCACACTACAACCCTCAACCCGGGATGACCGTTCAGCTGCAGCTTGATTGGCCTTCCTACGCCCTTCGAGCGCACACGGGGTCATCCCAAATAGCCCATCCTAGCCCGTGTAATCCATGCACTCTTTGTGTCACACTTCGTCCAAGACCTCGGTTGGTTTTTCGGCTTAGTTCGTGTCATAAAGCCTAAGTGTATGCTTTTACGCCGATCTTCCTCACAAGTCAAACTTAAAAGTTGAGATCAAAGGTCATTCTCGACCCGAAGTCTTAGCTTTTCAGCCTTGACTTTGACGCAGAACCGCGCTAAAAACATACCCGAAGGTTCAATGTGACGTCATGTCATCAAACCCTCAACATATGCACCATGCCAGCCACAACTTGGCCAACGCCAAAAACTAAGGCCCCTCGCTCAAGCGAGTCAAGAGAGTTCATGCCGAAATTTTGGCACGATTTCTGCCTTAACTTAAGGATGTTGACTTCGACTGTGACCCGCATGTCACATACGTTGAAAGTTTACATGACCAGCTAGCCTTAAGTTCACTTTTCCCTTTGTCGGTGGAACTCACTTGCCTTATAGGACCCATTCCGAAACCTAAGCCCTACCTTTCGTTCCCTGCAGCGAACAGAGAGTGGTTCAGAATTTCGGGTCAGCACCTCACCAGAACTACAGTTACGGCAGCATCAGACATTTCCTCGGTTCCCTCAGTTCCTACAGCCAGACTCTCCGATATGTTAGACTCACCGAGAAATCGTGACGGGAATGGAACCCCGCCACCGGTAACCGATATGACACTGGAAGAAGCCATCCGGGCCTGTGAGGTTCACAAGAAACAGAAAGAGGATCAGCTATCCCCCAACCAGACTGT
Source organism: Adenophora triphylla var. japonica (assembly GCA_022495995.1). Classification (NCBI taxonomy): domain Eukaryota; kingdom Viridiplantae; phylum Streptophyta; class Magnoliopsida; order Asterales; family Campanulaceae; genus Adenophora; species Adenophora triphylla. The sequence goes on along the minus strand of JAFEMH010003112.1, from coordinate 55,838 downwards.
ACTTTCGTTCTAATCGAGGACGACGATCCTCCCCGATCAGCTCCTCAAACCTTCAACCAGGTTCCTCCCCCGTCAAATTACGAAAATCCTTCAAATCAAGGAAACAGCCGATCGAGGCTTCATATTGCCACCTCTCAAGGCACCCCCATCCTATACGGCCAAGCCGATTCTACCCCCATCACTCAATATAACCAGCGCAACTCTGGACCATCTCAAATAGATCCCAACATCCTCCAGTATCCTCCCGGGTTCAACCCATTGCCTATACACGAATCTCAAAACACCGGGACGAAACCCCGATACAACCCAGAAAAGGCCCCCATATATCCACATATATCAAGCCTTCCACCTTCAATTACTGCTTCTTTAATAGCAGCACCCGACACCGAGCCTCAAAGTCCAGCATTGGACCCTACCCTGGCCTGGATGGTCGAACAAATGAAGGATCTGAAAGCCAGCATGGGCAGCTCAAAGAAAGAAATGCTCAGATCTACAGATCCGGGAATGGTCACACCTTTCCCTGCCAAGTTTAGAATGCCAGAAATGGACAGATTCGACAGGACCGAATGCCCACAGACACATGTTGACACTTACGTTCTGGGCATGAGAGCAAAAGGAGCAACCCTCCAGCAAATGGGCGACCATTTCCAGCACACTCTCAAGAGTTCAGCATTACGGTGGTTCCTAAGGGTCAAGCCTGCAGATCGCCATACCTGGGATCAGATCAGCAACATCTTCCTGGAGCGGTACCGATCCAACCTAGAATGGGAGACAAGTCGTAAAGACTTAATCACCACCGAACAGAAAGCAGACGAAAGTGTTGGAGAATTCTACAAAAGGTGGAGCTGGAAACTCTCCGAAATCATGGAGCCATTCTCCAAAGACGAGCAGATGCGGATCTTCAAGTCCTGCTTGAGGCCCTCCATCAGAACACTCATCAGCCACCACTTATTCCCGGATCTTCGAGCCATGGTCAATGCGGGCTCACAGTTTGAGAAGGACCTCAAAGAAAAGATGGCTACAGTTTCGTCTTACAGATACAAATCAACAACTGCATTCAATCCTGCACCGGCCCCCGGCAGAGGGAAAGATACTTCTGTCAACTACATCCATCAGGGACTGCAGTCAAGCAACAGAAACCCAGCCCTGCAAAGCAACGACTCCTCCAAGAAGCAACCTTCCATACGCTTCGAAAAGATGGATATGCCTCTAAGTAAAATGCTGGAAGGACTAGTCAAATAAGGCCTCCTCAAACCTGTTGAAAATTAAAAACCGAAGAATCCTGCAGCCAATGCCGACAAAAGCAAGTACTGCACCTTCCACCAATACTATGGGCACACAACTGAAAACTGCCTCGGGTTACGGTATGAGATCCATAATCTGATAGAAGAAGGAAAGTTGGAGCATCCCCGTGGACCTAATACAGTCGAAAACCATTTTCCGAACAACAACAGTGTAAACTCCATCAAGTGGGTGCCAAAGAATATTGCCGCAGAGCCAGTTCCTTCGCCTCGTCCAGCCAAGTCCTCATCAGATGTCCACATCTGGTACGATGTATGTGACTGCTCAGAGTGCCTTGAATATGAGTTCCAGGACATGATCAGGGGTGATTCTCCCAGAAAGAAGAAGAAACAGTCTTCTCAGCAGAAATTGAAAGAAAGATACGAATCCGGAGATACCAGCGTGGGTACACTCGGAGAGCCATCCGGGAAGTTTGACTACTATGTATTTTACTCCAGCAAGTCTTCCCTTCTTTCGAGCAACACAGCTTCAGAACAGACAGGGGTGGAAAAGCCGAAATATCCTGCTGACACCAAAGTTCAGGCCTCAGGACACCAGAAGATCTCAAATCTCGGCAACCTTACTGCCAGCCAGAAGCATAATCCCCCGCAGGATCAGCCAAGGTTCAACTTGCCCAACTTCAGAGCACGGGCCGGTAAAGGAAAGTCAAAACCAACTTGGTACTCGTACTTAATCAACGTGCTGACAAAGGGCGGCCACCGCCACAAGCAACCTTAATGCAATCCCGAGGCACCACTAAAACCCTTGCCTCTCAAGAGGAAGACAGGAAATGGATGGCTCGATGACTCTCCCTCTCCAGAAAGAGATCAGATCTCCGATTCCAGACTGTATGGCAGCATGCTCACCTTCTGTGACGAAGACCTACCAAAAGGGGTTACAGGACACAACAAAGCTCTGCACATCACTGTTTGGCTCAACACTATCTCCCTCCCTTGAGTCCTGGTAGACAACGGATCAGCAGTCAACGTCCTTCCCCTCAGTATGATGCGAGCTCTACGCATCGATGAAGGCCATATGACCCCATCTGCCCGAACTATCAAAGCATATGACATCACATCTCATCCCATCCTGGGAACGGTGACTCTAGATCTCTGGTTCGAAACCCAAATGGTGCCAGTAAAATTCCACGTGATGGACATTTCGTCCGAATTTACAGCTCTGCTAGGACGCCCATGGCTATACCACATAAAGGCCATAGCCTCCACTCTCCATCAGTGTGTCAAGTTCATAAACCGACAAGGAGATCTCAAGGTCATCAGAGAAGACAGTTTCCTCATAGGCAACGAAGCTGAAATGCCAACTTAGCGCGACCGCAGCCGTGCACCTGTGCTACCTCCTGCAAACTGATAAAAGGACAATCGGGGCTAATCTCATCAGAATCCCTCAGAGTTCGGAGGTGCTAACTACGTTAATGCCCTCGAGCAGGAAGATCCTGAAGCAATCAGATTCATCAAGTTCAATTGCCGTTTCCGAGACTTGGATCCAGAATGGAAAGAAACCTTGGACACCGCAATGACACGGGGACACAAACCCCCCATCTCTGATCAAAAGTTCGTCAGCATTCTTCGAGCAAACTCTCTTTGTCACACCAGACAAAGAAATCTTCACAATAAAGGTCAACAGACACCGGCACACTCGTGAAGAATGCATGGCAGTTGTCTGGGATGTTTTACACACGAAATTTCCCACCGAACCCCTCTGCTCTAGCAGAGGACATGAAGTCTTTCTAGCAGTACCAGCTTGGCAACAGGGCATGAGACGTCCTTTGATCTGGGTTGAACCGTCAGGCGGCAACGAATTAGAACTCTCCGGAGTAGAAGTCGCGGCAGATCCGCAGGAAGATCCTTACATACACATGCTCAGTTTTGGGGATGACACCAGTTCCGACGAGGTCACCTATGATGAAGGCTCAAATACCATGGAGATCATAAAATTTAATGTCCAGTACAGACAGTTATTCGGCGAGTGGAAACAAATGGTTGACATGACAAAGAACCCTTCTGATCATATAACCGTTGACAACTTCGTCAACATCATCTTCTCCAGATATCCCGACGAGACCAAGGATCCAGTCCTTATTGTTAGATTCTGCAATGTGGAAGTTACCCTCGATGATTGCCTGATCATGGTAAACAAGGTCCTTGCCAAAAGAGCTCAAGGCTCATCATCATTTCCAACTATCAGCCCTAGTGGCAATCGGCCTGTGCCGTCAGTCAAACTCACAGCCAAGAGCGCTGCCGAGGCCGAAGGCATTGACAAAGGAGAAAAAGCTCCTCACCTTGCTACAAGTCAAATTAGCCTCGGGAACGCCTCCAGCAGCCACCCTGAGAACATCTACAAAAGTGCTCCCAGCGAGACAGATCAAGCTTTCGAAGAAAGGAACGATCACCACAGCATCAACATGCTCAAGTTCAACCCTATTCCCAGCATCACGGCCACGGATCCAGACATCCCGCCTGCAAGCTACTAGCACTGATAGATTTGGATCTCGAATGAGATCACGAGACCATCATCATCGCAGAATTCAACACGCCCGTCGGTTTAATCACACAGATATGGGCAGACTTCTTGGTGACCGAGATCAAAGAAGGCCGCATGGAATGTCCGAGCACTACTTCCTTCGTCAATGTAATCCAAGTATTTCCGCCATTCGAGATTTGGATGTGATGACAGTTCTAGACACCAGTCAAACAGCACGCACCTACGGAGGCTGCTTAGCTCTCATAAGAAAAGCCCTCCTGGAACTAGCTATGCAAGACAACCGCCTCTGGGACAAAAACAAAGCTCAGAAGGCTCACAAGGACCAAGCCCTTAAAGCGTCATAAGCAGTTTCGGACAGACAACTAGAGGCTACTCTACACCAATTCGACCTCAAAGGTTTTGCCCACGACAACTTCCTGGATTACCATCACTTCTCAATAAACCCCCTCTGGCAAGGGAGGGCGATCAACGGTCCAAACGACCTAGGAGATGGAATGGCACAGCACAAGGAATACCTAGCCCAGCAGCATGAGGAATACAAGCGCTTATCTCCCCGAGACAAGCAAGCCATTTGTGAAAGCGACGACGAAGACAATGAAACCATACTCTTCCAAGCAACTCACCGCATCAACAAAACCGGAATCCCAAGGGTCCTGAGAGGATGGGAACGGATTATTTCCGTTCTCAAGCTAAAAGGACAACTGAAGAAGGAAGGTCTATTCAAAAAGAAGAGAAAGACGGAAATACATCTCCAACAACTGCTAAGGGAGATTCCACAGACTACAGTGTTCGTTTACAGAAACGATCAACTGGGACAAAAGCCAGTCACATGGGCAGACGTCCGAGAATCCGTGTACTACCTTTCGACATACCCGTCACTCAGTTAAAGCAACAGAGAAAACTCTCCCCGATGGAAGTTTATCTAGACTGCCGCATACGGTTCAAAGAAGCATTGGCTATTCTCACCTGGGAAGAAACGCAAGCGCTAGCTCTCGATGAAGGCTCGACTACAAGAGAGCAGATTTGGGCTAAAAGCGGAGGAAAGTTAGCAAACCATGACTACTGCTTATCTCAGCTCAAGAATGCCATGAGCCTGCTCAGCAAGAAGGAGAAAAACGCAGTATACCGCGAAGAGATCAGAGAAACAGTTCGCATGAACCAAGAACTCTCTAGCCACCCCCGGAGGGTCAACAAGACACAGTTCAGTCCTAGCAACCACTGCTGCGCACTGACATTCGAACAACTTGAAATTACCCGGATCCGACTCGCGCGCGGGCCCCTGCATCTCGCATTATGTTGGGAGGTGTCTCGCTGCATTTTCGTTCGTAGAGTCGCCACGCCGTTCTGATTTAGCCCTAAACATTGAAAAAAGGCTTAGTTTTAAAAACTATTGTTGTGTGATGAGATTTTTGAGTTCGGAGGTCAGGTTACTCCTCAGGAAGAGCATAGTAGAGCGTACCTGAGTCACCTCGTAAAAATGAGTCTTTCGGTACCCCTCTTTCTTTAAAAGTTTTGTGTGTGTATGTTCTTTTAAAAATGCATGTTGTATATGATGTCTATATCGTACGCTATGTATTGAAATGTATTGAAATAATGTTGGAAGAAAGCCTTACCAATGTTGGTTCGTGTCTATCTTCCGGTTGGGAATAGTGTTTGAGTGTTGAATAGTGTTCCGGGACGGACCGGGATTGCTTCAGGAATGGGCCGGTGTCTGCGGACAGAGTTTCGGCGTGCCTCAAGAGTTTCAAGTTTGTTGACTGGACTCGGGCAGAGGTTCGTCGTGCGTTGGGATCGTCGGTTATGCTCGGATAGAGTTCCAGCGTGCGTCGGGATCGTTGGTTGTGCTCGCAAAGGATCGGGACACCTCGGGATGGACCGGAATGCCTCGGGATGGACCGGCAAGGCTTTAGGATGGATCGGCGAGGCTTCGAGATGCCTTGGGAGTGCCTCGGGGCAGCTCGGGAGAGTCTCGGGAGCGCTCGGCAGGGCTTTGGAGTACCACGAGGGGCCTCGGAATGCCCCGGAGGGAATCGAAAGGGACCAGGATTGCCCCAAAGGGTCTTAGAAGGGAAGCCTGAAGGATGGGAGAGAGAGAGAAGAGAGGAGGTGTCAAAAATATGAGGGGGGGAGCCCTCTATTTATAGGGTCCAGATTCTGGCAAGTTGTTCGCACGACATGGGCAACCATTACCATTTTTTTGGTTTTCCTAGATTTAAGGGAATATTGTGGACTTTAAGAGGATTTTGTAATAATTGTGTCTGGGAGCAAAGTGGTCCTCACGGACCAATGTTGCTTTTCCAATTTTTCCAAAATTCCTAAAAAGTCCTTTTGTGCTTTTTATCCCAGAAAGGCCCCCCTTGGTTTGGTTGGTGGTTTTTGGGGTTTTTGAAGGCTAGGGTGTTCGAGAACACGTTTGTGTGAGTCTGCGGTGTTTCCCAGGTGTTTGGCAGGGAGTGATCCAGATTGGGGTACTTACAGAAGCCCCTCGATGACGTCACTTACGGAGGAAGTGGGGTCGTTGATAAGATAAGGGTCCTGATCTGGATCGCGTGCTGGGATAGAGGGTGACCTGTGTTGGTCGGTTTTATGAGAACGTGGTAGTGTCCTATTGTGATGTGAATGCTAAGGTTGGCTGTGGGGACGTGGTGGTGCCCTACTGTGTGACCGTTTAGGTCAGTTGGCTGGACACTTTGATAGGATTCCTAAGTATCCCTAGCGGGAATCAAACCTGATCGTAGTTCGCGTGTGGGGTGAGTATGTTGTAGTGTATAAGGACGTGTGATGTCCTCTGACTAAGACTCTGTGCGTGGATGTGTCAGTGTCTTGTGGGTGATGTGACCACTAAGGTCGACCGTGAGGACATGGTGGTGTCCTGAGGTGACCGTTTAGGTCGATTGTGAGGATGTGGTGGTGTCCTAAGGTGACTGTTTAGGTCAGTTATGAGGACGTGGTGGCGCCCTACTGTGTGACCGTTTAGGTCAGTTGGCTGGACCCTTTGATAGGATTCCTACGTATCCCTACCGGGAATCAAACCTGATCGTCGTTCGCGTGTGGGGTGAGTATGTTGTCGTGTATAAGGACGTGTGATGTCCTCTGACAAAGACTCTGTGCGTGGACGTTGAACATACCCCGTATGAAAAATGAGTTTTGATGATTTTGGAAATGGAACGGGAGATATGTAAAAGTGCATGAAAAGGAGTCGCCACGCAATGTTTAAGAGGTACACTTTGAAAAACCTTTTGAAATTAGAGAAAGGGTTCAGGGGATAGGTTACGTGTTGGGAAGAACCGAGAGTTCACCCAACATGCCTCGTAAACGAGTTCTTCTATAAAAATAACATCCACTCATTCATAAGTGTGTGCAAATGTGTGAGACAAATCATGATAAATATGCTTTGCTTTTATTGATAAACTGAGAGAAAACAACTTGTGAACCATTTGGTAAGGGAGGCCACATCCCAATTACAATGGAGATTGAACAGAGATTACAACTGAAACTGAACCTTCTGCAAGGGGCTACTTATGTCGCACGACCCAGGACACCACATGACCAGTTGTGTCGCATGACACTAATAGCCACCTTGTAGAGGTTTCACAAGGCTCAAATTACAGAAACATCAAGTACCCATAATATCAAAATACACCATGAATGGATCTCAGAGAACACATGATTTAACAAACAACCTTCAAGAGGGTGTGGATATGAGAGATCCACACTCTCTTGATGAACATGCACAATTATATCAACTCATCTTATAAACCAACAACAATATGGAACATGTAGTTATCTACAGCATTAGAGGCTTAACAGAGAGATTGCGGTCAGATCATTAGCAGCTTGTGCATGAGATCATGGAGAAAATGAAAAGAGATAGAGAGAGGGATAGAGATCGTTACCCTTGTAGTCCACTTTCACTATACCAAGCCGGTATAGGGAACCTTCAAATCACCTTCTAAATGAGGGTTCAAGCACAGGAACTAGGGAGGATTGGATCCTCAATGTGGGTGTGAGTGTATAGAGAAGGAAAGAATGGACTATGAATGAGAGATGAGAGAATAAGAAGGAATTGGTGTGTGTTTGTGTGTGGTTTAGGAGAGAGGGAGGTTTCTGGTGTGATTTTGACAGAGTAACCTTAGGGAGGCTGGAAGGGATCTAGAAATGAGAGGGAAAGGGTCCATTTTATAGCTGCATAGGAAGTGGCAACTTGTGTCGCACGACTGAACGAAGATAACCGTTTTCCTTCTAGAACATGCAAGGTGGCAGCCTGGAATAATCGACATGGCTTGTTCTGTCGCACGACTAAAGGAAGCATAACCATTTTCCTTCTGGAAACATGCAAGGTGGTGAAATTACCCGATCTTTTTCGCGCGCGGGGCGGCGGAAAAGGCGGTTGTCTTTCGCGGGGGGTTGGTGTCTGAGACCTCGCTTCACGGGAAGGAGCAGAATGAGGAGTCGCCACGCGGTTTTGTATTTTGAGCCCAAACGTTGAGAAACGGCTATTGTGAAAAGGTGTCGTTTTTATTGGTAGCAAAAACTTAGGAAAAGGCTTTGAAAACAGGGGATCATTTTTATTGGCAGCAAAAACGAGTAAAAAGCTTTTTAGTACCAGAGATTGTTAGGTTCGGAGGTCACGTTACGTTTCGGGTAGAGTATTACGAGATCGCCCGAAACGCCTCGCATGACGAGTCTTTCTACCTTTCTCGAAATCGTGTGTGTGTGTGTGTGTGTGTCTTTTGAAATGGGGGCTTGAATGACAAGCTTAATCTTGGTTTGAGTGACAAACGTTGATTAGGTGACTTTGTTTGAAAAGACGAGCGTTTGAATGACAAACGTCGGTTTTGAGTTTGAAATGAGCGTTTGCGTGGCAAACGTCGACTTTGAGTTGAAATGAGCGTTTGCATGGCAAACGTCGACTTTGAGTTGAAATGAGCGTTTGCATGGCAAACGTCGACTTTGAGTTGAAATGAGCGTTTGCGTGGCAAACGTCGACTTTGAGTTTGAAATGAGCGTTTGCGTGGCAAACGTCGACTTTGAGTTTGAAATGAGCGTTTGCGTGGCAAACGTCGATTTTGAGTTTGAAATGAGCGTTTGCGTGGCAAACGTCGACTTTGAACCGTACGAGTCATTGTTAACGATTTTTACGAGAAAAATGCGTATTAAATGATTTTAAGTGTCAAATGGCGGCTTTGAGTTTGAAGACGAGCGTTCGGAGGCCGAACGTCATTTCGCGCGTTTTGAAAGAGAGTTCGACGGACGAACTCCGGTTTTGAACCGGGCATTACATTGTTAACGATTTTTACGGGAAAAAATGCGTATTAAATGATATGCGATCAACGAATCGGGTTGCGACTCGGACTTTTGAAAAGTAAATACTATCACAATCCAAACGGATCGGACTTGTAAATGACAGTATTTAAAGCAGTGTCAACGGAATCAAACGATCCGGAATTGTAAATGACGATCAACGAGGCCAAACGGCTCGGAAGTGTAAATGACGATCAACGAGGCCAAACGGCTCGGAATTGTAAATGACGATCAACGAGGCCAAACGGCTCGGAAGTGTAAATGACGATCAACGAGGCCAAACGGCTCGGAATTGTAAATGACGATCAACGAGGCCAAACGGCTCGGAATTGTAAATAACGTGAAAGTAAACGGAACGGGGTCGGAACGCCGTTTTAACCCGTGATTACTTCTCTTACGGAAAGAGAAGAGGATCGAGGGGCTAAAACGTATCGGACCCCGTTAGACGGAGGCGTCTACATTTTGACAATGACGTTCGAAACAGTTATAGCGACTGGCGCGTAAACCGAGACGGAACGGGAGATTCAGAGAGAGGGAGTTATACCTATGGCTAGGGTCGACTCCTTTAGCTCGGGAGGTGTGCACGGGACACGGAAAGTTATTCGAAAGGTTGTTTCGAAGTTGTAGGGTGCGTATTTGATCGAAATACGAAGGTTTCACGCGAATCGAGACAAAACGGGAGCTCGGGAGGGGTGGAAACCCGGTTTGGACCGTGGGGTATGTGATTTTTGGTATCAAAATCCACTTTTTTGCCTTTGTGACAAAGAATCTTCTATTTATAGGGTGAAAATTGCGGTAGGAGTCCGTGGGACTTGGACCGAATTTCGGGGTTTTGGGAATTTTGGAAATCTGGGGACTTCTTTGGCAATTTCGGGAAAATTGCACGGTGAGTCCGGCCAGGACTTGGCTTGCAAACCAGGGGGTATTTTGGTCTTTTGGCCTTGATTTGTGATTGACGAGTGACTAGAGGGAGGTGGCATGCGGGACACGTGTCTGTGACTCACGAAGTGTGGGAGTTCGTTCCCGGTCCGGTTTTGTCCGTTTTAAAATAACGGTCAGGAAATGTCCGAAACGCCCGGAAAGTGCGGAAAATGCGTTTTTCGGGAAAGCCATACTTTTACGTGAGATGTCACGTGTTAAGTACGGTTCGGCGTCGGGATGTACATAGGGCGATCCGAGACGTCTCGTTAGCACCTGGCAGGGGAGTTTAACGAGTTCGGTTAACACTTGGAGCGGGCCGGTTAACGGATTTCGGTTAACTTTCGACGGATTTGGGCGATCCGGATTTGGGTACTTACAATTAGCCCCTCGGCGACGTCACTTTCGAAGGAAGTGGGGTCGTCGAAAGATAAGGATCCAAATCGGGATGCCTTACTTTGAAAGAGACAGGGCGGTCCACCGGCCGGACCCTTAGTGAAAAGGATTCCTACGTATCCCGAGCGGAATCAAGTCGATCGTAGTTCGAAAGGGCAAGGGCCGCGCATGGGGACCTCGACACAGCGAGACTGTTAGGAGGCGTCTAAACCTGGATGAGACCATTCGCGAGGTACCGTACGAATGGAGACTGTTAGGAGGCGTCGAACCTAGGGCTTCGAAACCTTCGAGGGCGTGTGGCGCCTCAAACCGGAGTTGCGATGCGACGGGGTGCTCGTGCCTTGGGTCTTGGGCTTATTGCTGCCGGTTTTATCCCGCTGACGAGCGTTCGGGCCTACCCGGATGGCCGAAGAGGGATTGTTGCAAGGCGTTCGTGCCTTGGAGTTCGGCTTATCATTCTACGGTGAGATGCCGATTTGCAAGGCGTTCATACCTCGGGGTTCGGGCTTATTCTTTCGCCGGAGAGATGGCGCTTGCAAGGCGTTCGTGCCTTGGGGTTCGGGCTTATTCTTTGTTGCGGAAATGACCATTGCAAGGCATTCGTACACTTGGGGTTCGGGCCATTCTATTGTTCTGGGAGAGATGACTATTTGCAAGGCGTTCGTACCTTGGGGTTCGAGCTTATTGTCTTTATGCCGGAGAGATGACTATTTGCAAGGCGTTCGTACCTTGGGGTTCGGGCTTATTGCTTTCCGGAGAGACGACTATTTGCAAGGCGTTCGTACCTTGGGGTTCGGGCTTATTAGCCGGAAATGACCGCTTGCAAGGCGTTCGTACACTTGGGGTTCGGGCTTATTCTTGTTGCCGGAAATGACCATTTGCAAGGCGTTCGTACCTTGGGGTTCGGGCTTATTGGCCGTTGCCGGAGATGACTGCTTTGCAAAGGCGTTCGTACCTTGGGGGTTCGGGCTTATTGCTTTATTCTGAGAGATGACCATTTGCAAGGCGTTCGTACCTTGGGGTTCGGGCTTATTTCTGTTGCCGGAGATGACTTGTTGCAAGGCGTTCGTACCTTGGGGTTCGGGCTTATTCTTTGCCGGAGATGACCATTTGCAAGGCGTTCGTACCTTGGGGTTCGGGCTTATTGCTGTTGCCGGAGATGACTGTTTGCAAGGCGTTCGTACCTTGGGGTTCGGGCTTATTGCTTGTTCCCTGAGATGACCATTTGCAAGGCGTTCGTACCTTGGGGTTCGGGCTTATTCTTTGTTGTCGGAGATGACCGTTTGCAAGGCGTTCGTACCTTGGGGTTCGGGCTTATTGTTGCCGGAGAGATGACCATTTGCAAGGCGTTCGTACCTTGGGGTTCGGGCTTATTCTTTGTTGCCGAGATGACCATTTGCAAGGCGTTCGTACCTTGGGGTTCGGGCTTATTGCTGTTGCCGGAGATGACTATTTGCAAGGCGTTCGTACCTTGGGGTTCAGGCTTATTGATGTTGCCGGAGAAATGACCACGAAGGTCTCGATAAGAGAGTGGAGGTCGGACCGCGAAGGTCGGGATCAACTGTTTGAAATCGGACCGTGAAAGGTCGCGAATAAGAGTTTGAAATCGGACAGTGAAAGGTCGCGAATTGGAATCGGACCGTGAAAGGTCGCGATTGAGAGTTTAATGGTGAGGACCATTTAAATTTTAACGTCGGGAGACGGAATCGTGACTGAAATGTCCGGAGACATGGTTGAACGTTTGAATGTCAAACGTGAACTGGACTGAATTTAACGTCAGGAGACGAGCGTTAGTGAGAACTAACTGGGAATTTAACGTCTGGAGACGAGCGTTAGTGAGAACTAGCGGGAATTTAACGTCCGGAGACGAGCGTTAGTGAAAATAACCGAGAATTTAACATCTCGGAGACGAGCGTTAGTGAGAACTAATCGGGAATTTAACGCCTGGAGACGAGCGTTAGTGAGAACTAATCGGGAATTTAACGTGCGGAGACGAGCGTTAGTGAAAACTAGCCGAGAATTTAACGCTCTGAGACGAGCGTTAGTGAAAACTAGCTGAGAATTTAACGTGCGGAGACGAGCGTTAGTGAAAACTAACCGAGAATTATCCTCGGGGATAGGGCGTTAGAAATGTCTATCGGGGAAATTTTACACTTTCGGGGCCAAAAGTGGTAAAATTGGAATTGCCAAAAGCCGAGGGGCAAAAGGGGCAAAAATTATTACGGGTGCGGTAAGAGTCAGGTCGGACTTTTCTTTTTTCCGAAAACTTTTTAAATGCCGAGCACAGGGAAGAAAATGGCCATTTCTTCCATTGTTGCCGAGCGAGAGAGGAGAGAAAAGAGAGAGAAATCCAACCCAAATTGCAAGGTTTGCTCGAATTTGTGAGGGAAAATCGCTATGGAGGGTGAAGGAGGACCAATGGCTCGCCACGGAAGGACCGACGACGAAAGAACTCGATTGGTTCGGACCATTCGAACCACCACTCTTCCATTGAATCCGGCGGAGTTTTATCCAGGCGAGGGATAGACACAACTCCAAGGATGGGATCGAAAGACAAGTAAGTTCCCTACAAATTCCATTAATTTCAAGAATGTGCATTCTTTAAATGTTAGAAATTTGTTAGGAATTTACTTAGGGATTTTGGTGCCCGATTTGGGGCTTTTGACTTTGCTATGAATCGTTGTCGAAATTGACTAGGACGTAGTTCAATTGACATCATGGGTAGATGACATAAAAATTTTGGTTGCAAAATTCCATGTCTAAATGCATTTTCCAAAATTAAAGTAGCTTTAATTCGGGACGGAGCGAGATTTTCGAAAAATTCGAAAGAATTTGAAAGTTCCGGATTCGACGGAGTTTTCGAAATGATTTTGAAAGTTCCGGATTCGACGGAGTTTTCGAAATGATTTTGAAAGTTCCGGATTCGACGGAGTTTTCGAAATGATTTTGAAAGTTCCGGATTCGACGGAGTTTTCGAAAGATTTTGAAAGTTCCGATTCGATTTTTCGAAATGATTTTGAAAGTTCGGATTCGACGGAGTTTTCGAAAGATTTTGAAAGTTCCGGATTCGACGGAGTTTTCGAAATGAATTTGAAAGTTCCGGATTCGACGAGTTTTCGAAAGATTTTGAAAGTTCCAGATTCGACGGAGTTTTCGAAAGATTTTGAAAGTTCCGGATTCGCGAAATGATTTTGAAAGTTCCGGATTCGACGGAGTTTTCGAAAGATTTTGAAAGTTCCGGATTCGACGGAGTTTTCGAAATGAATTTGAAAGTTCCGGATTCGACCGAGTTTTCGAAAGATTTTGAAAGTTCCTATTCGACGGAGTTTTCGAAATGAATTTGAAAGTTCCTGGATTCGACGGAGTTTTCGAAATGATTTTGAAAGTTCTGATTCGACGGAGTTTTCGAAAGATTTTTAAAGTTCCGGATTCGACGCAGTTTTTCGAAATGATTTTGAAAGTTCCGGATTCGACGGAGTTTTCGAAAGATTTTGAAAGTTCCGGATTCGACGGAGTTTTCGAAAGATTTTGAAAGTTCCGGATTCGACGGAGTTTTCAAAATGATTTTGAAAGTTTGCAGGAAATGAATGAGAACCGTATCTGCATTGCATCCTTTTGACATGCGTTGGTGCATTTCTGTTGACGTTGCTTCCGTCTTGTTTGTGCCAGGGACAGGGATGGTTGATACCCACAACCGAGAAGAGTCGGGATGCCTTTGAGGCAAAGGTGTATTGTGGGGCCTTATCCGGACGTGGCCCGAGAGGGAGAGAGGAGTCCACGGTGGTGATTGACTCCGGCCGGGATTTATCGATCTAGCCAGCGGCAGTGATACGCGGTGGCGAGTCCATGTATGTCGCAGCGAAATACTTAGCATCGCAGTGGGATACGACCCACACTTTCCATTTCATATGGGGAGGCGACGGTGACTCCCACGGATTTTGCCGCTATCACTTTGGGTTGCCGACTTATGGCAACGCGCTAGTGCTGGGTTGACGGTTATACCCGGAGCGGTTATGCAGGCTGCTGGGTTTGATATTACCGATGCCGAGGCTTAGGCATTCGGTGCAGCCGATGGAGCGTCACTGAGGACGGGCGTCGCCGATTATCCGCCGGGTCTTTGAGGATGACTCAGAGCGTCCGGCTCGAGGGTTCCTTTGGTCGGCTGTCGCCGACTTTGTTCCCGACTTCCGACACGTCTTGTCACTTCCCTGCGCTCGGGTAGTCGGCAGACTGGATGCCGTGAGGGGGTTTGCGTGGGGGAGGCCGGGTGGCCGAGCTCTACCACTCTTTGGACAGTTCTCGCGGGGAGAGGAGCACACATTTAGCCGTCACGCCCGTCTTGGATGTAAGTTTACGTGCTTTTTCTCTTTCTTGCCTCTTTTATGTACTCGTATGTATCCGCTTGTAGCCGACATAACTTTCCATTCTCTCGTGCAGTGTCCGGGTGCTACGAGGTGTTCAGTCCGCAGGCTTGGGACGTCAAGGAGCCGTACCGTCCCCTGTTCACCTCGCCTTGCCGGGTTTGGCGTAAGAAGACGAAGAGGGCGGTCTCTTCGAGGGTTGGCACTCGAGTGTCGTACGAGGAGATATCTCCGGCGCCGAACCCGGAGTTCTCCGAGAGGATCCAACTCGACCCGGTGGAGCATGTTTGATCATGTCGCGGTGCAGATTGCCAGCCGAGACTACACGGCGGCGGAAGCTCCCGGTGGGACTTCACCGCGACGCCATGTATCTGGGGGAGAGGGTGACTCGTCAAAGCATAGGCCGGGGTCCCTTCCTTTGGTGCCGGTGGATCCTCCTCTCGTACATGCAGCATCCCCGGAGATGCCGATGGATGAGCCGGAGGGATACCTTCTGGGGTGCAGATTCATCGAGTACATCATAGCGGGGGCCGCTTATGATGTTTTCTTGAGGATGAGGCCGAGGAGCCCGCAGTGCAAAGATAGGGAGGGCGAGGTCCCCGGAGGTCCTCGACATTTTCCCCGTCCCGCGAGCTAGGCTAGCGTACGAGGGGCTGGACGGTTCGCGCAGCGACTTGTGATCCCGCTCCCGGCGGAGCCGAGACCACGATACGGGGCGGACCCCAATGCTTCGGTGAGCATCTTTCCCGATTTTCTCGCATTTGATAGTAGCATTCTCGCACATGATGCATCCGTACTTTCGTTCGCTTTCGATGATTTTCCTGGTTCACAGTTTCGGGTCATACGTACAATGAGGCCACGAGGCCGGTGGACGGGTGGTCCGCCTACGCCAGGAGAGCTCGTGGAGTTCATGCGGTGCAGCCTCCTGAGGAGCGTGGACCTCCGCGATCGGGGGCCGTCTAGGCCGAGGGGTTCCCGCCCCGCTCTCCCACACACCGGTGGGGAGGACTTCACACGTGGGTTCGCGCCCGCGGCGGAACGGCCTGGATTTGGAGCTCCTTCTTCGCGCACTCGGGCGCGAGAGGGGGAGTCCTCGAGTTTGCGTGACTCCGAGGAGGCCCTTTGCCTATTCCCTACGGGAGGAGTTCGGCAAGTTCCTGTTTGCGCAGATCCGGCACGGCGGAGCAAGACGTCGAGTGTACGGATGACGAGCAGATTCCGAGTAGTCCCTTTTTATCGTTTCTTTCTTTACTATTTTGTTTAGACAAAATGCCTGTATTTGTCAGGAACAAATTTTGATTTGAAATATATTTGCAAAAAGGCGCCGTGGGGCGGAACTCAGATTTCGCATATTTATTCTCGTGATCACCTTCAGTTATTTTCGGCAAATAAGCAAATAGGTTAATCAAAAATAAATAAAAAGGAGAAATGCATTAAAAATTGAACGGGTCAAAAATTAAGCATGTATGCACTAATTTTTAATTATTTGCACTGTTGCACGAGCCCGGGGCGGAAGGGATATTGACATTGGTTGAATGAAATCAGGGGTGCACGCAGATTTCATAAGAGTGAACAGGCATGGTTTGGAAATGTTTCCAACTTTTAAGGCATACTGGCCGCAGAGTTGACCAAGTCAATCGGCAGAGGGAGTCCCACGACTTGAAATGAATTTCCGTGATTCTTTAAATTGCGCCAAATTTTTGCAATTTGTAAGAACTCGCGCATTGCTTTTGCTCATTCTCGGCAGAGTTCTTTTCCATTTCTTAAGGTTTTCTTCACCTTCGACATGGCTCCTTTTCCCAAGTTATCGTCTCGGATGCAAGAGCAATATTTGGACAACTTCCAAATCGTGGGTACGGAACCACACGAGGCGTAACAAAAGGTTTTTCGAAGGTCGTTACGGGATTAAATCTGTTTGGGCTTTGAAGGAGCTCATGCGCGATTGGGATCTTTTGAGAGCCGCGTCTCGGTTCTCGGGACGTAAGGAGGAATGTGTACAGCCTTTTCGTACAACGAAGTCACTCCTACGTTTGAAGATTTCCGGCCATTCTGGGAGGACTCCGAGACGGAATGCTTAGTTCTTCCGTATGCCGGTGGCATGGCCATCGTTGAGAAGCTAGTGTCTTTGCTGGGTATCTCTACCGGAGAAGCATACGGATGCCGATACAGATACCGATTATGTTGACATTTCTGGCCGCCCGAAAGATTTGCCTGAGCCGAGGGGAGCGTCTTGCGTGGGACGCGTTTGCTCTGTGTGTGATTGCTACTGCTCACATTCACGTCTGCGGGTGTGTGCCATCACAAGCTGCACCGGACCCGGTGAGGCAAGGCCGAGTGGAGGAGACATCGTGCCATCGGGTCTTGGGCGAGACGTTCCTAGGCATAGGCCGGATGGCGACCGGTAGCCGATACATGCTGGGAGGGAGTCCCGCTATGCCGACCATGTGGTCGAGGGAGAGGCCGCAGATGATGCCCGAGGTGCCAATGTCCCGCGACGCTGGGTCTTTCTCGCGACGTCCTCTCGGTGATAGGGGTAATCAGCCGAGCCGGAGCTCGATGGCCGTACTTGGCACGCATCACTTGCGATGGTGGGTTCCCCATTGGGAAGTTACGTACTCAGAGGGACCGCTCAGGAGGGTCCGTTGATCGTCGAGTGCCGGGGCCGTCTCGCACGTCATTCTATATTCCATCATTGGTTCTGCGGCAAAGACGGGCCGGAGCAGATGCCACCGACCGATCTCGAGTTATGCCGCTACCTTTGAGGTGGGATCTCTACGGATGGAGGATCCTTCGACGCCTGTTGCCGGGTCACCCTGGTGGCAATACACGTCCTTTCCCGCCAGTGGGGGTTCTCTTTCACCGGGAGAGAGGGCACGTCTCGTCGACGCAAGATTCCGGACCGGTACGAAGAGTGTATGGGGAGACACAGATGGCTATCTTGTGGAGGCGGAGTGAGTCGGTTGCGCCGATCACCCGACGCTCGACATTGAGGAGGACAGAGGCGAGGGCTAACCTTGGGAATCGTATCGGCGATGCCCTCGGGCCGATTATGTGGCAAGTGCCGATCGTGAGGCCAATCAAAGCACTGCGATGATGGCTCGAAGCGAGGCGGCTCGAGACAGAGCTAGAGAAAGGACCGTATTGACATGTACTCACAGGATTGACTGAGGCGTCGGAAGAGTCCCCGAGCCAGGTAGAAGGCCTACCGGAATATTTCCCGCGAAGGTGAAGAACACTCGCGGAAAAGGGAAAGGGAAGAAGGATGAAGGACCTAGTACGGGAAACTAGGTTGACCTCTGTCTCGCAGTATCCACCCATTGTCATTGCGTACACATTAATTGATTAATGTTTTATTGTAATTTTGCTAGCGTGTAGCGAGTCAAGAGTTGACCGTGCTTGAACTCATCAAAGAATGTTTTAACCGTTATGAATTTGTAGGTTAAATGAAAAGAGTTTTCGAAACACAAGCAATTGATGCTTATTGTTTTTTTTTTTTTTTAGTTTTTTTAGACCGAACCAAAGATGGCTGCCTACGTTCCCCTTTTACAATTGGACTAAGGGGCTCAGGTCACCGTAGTTCGACACTTTAGGTGAATTTGAGAAAACAAAGAAGTGCGACTCGTTTTTTACCCGGATCATTAGCGGGAATGTATCCAAGCTGGGTATTACTTTTTAGCACTTTAATTTACTGAGGGGGACGGTGTATGGGTAAGGTGAGTTGACTCGTGCTCTTCCTCAAACGAAGTATCTGCGGAGCTTGCTTCCGTTCACGGGGTTAACGAAAGGGTTTCCGTCCAAATCTGCTAGCTTCATGGCTCCTCCGAGAAGATTCTTTGTACTCACGAACGGTCCTATCCAGTAGGCTCCCACTTTCCGAGGGGATTGGTCTCGCGTAGGAGGCTTTTCCTTTAGCACCAAGTCGCCTTCTCTCGATGTCTCGGATCTTGACTTTCTTGTCGAATGCTCGTGCCATTCTGCTCTGGTAGGCTCGAGTGTGTTCCATGGCTTTCAATCTGCGCTCGTCGAGTAGAGCAAGTTCGTCGTGACGGCTCTGTAGCCATTCGACTTCATTGACCCCGTTTTCCAAGAGGACTCGGAGGGATGGAATTTCCAATTCCACGGGTAACATTGCTTCCACGTTGCATATTTGGATCTTGGAGGTCTCCAGAGTGAATCCAGTTAATGGCATGTCATCATTATGCTTGATTTCCAAGACTGGAATGTCGTTGGTGCTGGTCCCCTCAGTGGTGACACTGTCGCCGTAGACTGTGGTTAGCTGTCGTTGCCTCGCATGAACTTGAGGCACCGATGAAGGGTGGATGCCACGCCATTGATTTGATGCAGCCTGTGGACGCCCAGGATGGCCGTGAAAGTGATTGGAATGTCCAACACTTGGAATTCGGTGGGGATCACCCGCTTGCCGAACCGCATGTTAAGAGTAGCAACCCCGAGAACCGTACGGGAAGTAGAGTCATAGGCCTCGACAGTGGACCGAAGGCTTAAGATCTCGCGGGCTTGATGTCAAGGTGTCCATCATCTTGGCGGGCAAGACATTCATTCCGAACCTCCGTCTACCAACACGCGAGGAAGACGACGCCGTCCACTGGATCGTGGATGTAGAGCGGCTCATTGTGATCGCCCCAAATTTTGGAAGGTCCAAATCGTGAAGGTGATAATGTTGCCATAGTGGATGTTACCAATCATCCGAATGACTTCATCTCGGGGTCAAGGCCCACGGGGACCATGGTACGGGCCGTGCTTTCCTCTAGCTTGAGCTTGTGAGGATAAGAGGAGGTGAGCAGAGACCAAAGGGAAATGTTTGCCTCGAGTCCGCTTGAGCCGAGCGAGGATCGGGTCCTCTTTCAAGGAACTTGCGTCTTCGGGCCGGCCGGACCGCACTCGCTCCGTCGGCTTTTTGGTGGCCTTAGGTGGTAATGCATGGATTTGACCCGATCGGGTTAGAACGCCGATATCAGTTTGGTCCCTTCGAACAGCCGCTCCGAGTTGAGCCATAGTTAGAGGAGGATTCCTCATGCACAGGGCCATATGTCTTCCCTCAACTCATTGATTGTGGATGAATTCCGGGAGCTTCGGCAGCCTTGACGGATTCTCGTCCCCAGGATACCGGCTTAGGTGCCTCTCAAGGGGGAGGTAGCCTACAGCTTGACGTAGCTGTTCGAATGTCGCGGCACAAATGCTGATTGCTGAATCGAATCGTGTGTTGCTTGACCCTCCGGGGAGGTTGGAGAGTTCTCGGCTCAAACGAACGGTCTCCTTGATCTCTTCACGGTATATCGCGTTCCTTTCCTTCTTGCCGAGCATACTCGGGCCCGGAGTCGGGTCCGGCGATACTCGTGGTTGGCTAGTTTTCCTCCACTCGGGCCCAGATCAACCTTCTTGCAATGGAGCCTCGCGTCGAGAGTTAATGCTCGCCTTTCTTCCCATGTGAGAATAGCTAGTGCTTCTTTGAACCGCGTGCGGCGCCTAGGTAAACCTCCATTGGGGAGAGTTTTCTTCTCTCGCTTTATCCGAGTGGCGGGTATGTCGGAAGGCGAGTATACGGCTTCCCGAACATCTCGCCCATGTGACCGGTTGCCGTCCCAGCTGATCGTTTCGTAAATGAAGGCCGTAGACCGTGGAATTTCCCGAGTAGTTGCTCGAGACGAATTTCCATCCTCCTCCTGTTTTTAAATAGACCTTCCTCCCCGAGTTGGCCTTTCAATTTGAGTGCGGTAATAATCCGTTCCCATCCTCCCAGGATCCTCGGGAGTCCGGTTTTGTTGACTTCATGCCCGGCCGAAGAGAATGGTTTCATCGTCTTCACCGTCGCTTTCACAGAGAACTTGCTTTTCTGGGAAGGTAAGCGCTGGGATTCGCTCCGCCGTGTCGTTCCATCTCCTAGGTCATCGGGACCGTCGACCACCTCGTCGGCAGCAGGGGTCTGGATGAGAACAGACGGTAGTCCGGAAAGTTGCCATGAGCAAAACTCTTTGAGGTCGAATTGGTCTAGAGTGGCCTCTAGCTTTCTCGTCGAAGCCGCCCGTGACACTTTAAGTGGCTCGGGTCCCCGTAGGTCTTTCGAGCTTGGTCTTCGTCCCAAAGACGACTTTCTTGAGCGGCGCCCATGAGAGCTTTCCTTGCGAGACCTAGGCGCCTCCGTAGGTGCACATCGTCCGGCTAGTGTCCGTAACCGTGATTACATTCAAATCGCCGAATGGCGGGAACACTTGGATTACATTGACGAAGGAAGCCTGACCGGGACATTCCATGCGTCCTTCCTTAATCTCGATCACCAAGAAGTTTGCCCATATCTCAAGTTGATTGACCCCACGGGGTATTGAATTCTCGCAATGTTGACGGCCTCGTGATCTCGCTCGATCGCCAAGTCTATCAAAGCTAGCAGCCGATCGCGTGTGATGTCTCGAATCCGGGCCGCACTACTGGGAGCAGAATCGAACCGAAGCATGTTGATGCCGAGGTGGTCATTTCCCGTGTCGGAAGCCGACTACGCCTCAAGGGGAAGACTTTCACGTATGTTTTCGGGCGGCCGGTGGAAGCGTTCCCGAGGTTGATCTCGACTTGTAGCAGGTGAGGAGCTTGGTCTCCTTTGCTGCCTCGCCTCGCGGCGCTTGAGGGTATAAGCTTGACTAACGGCACGGGCCGATTGCCGCCGGGCCGGTACTTGGAAGTAGGGATGAGCTCGAGCTCACTGCCATGCCTCGTTTACCATGAGCAGCAATCATCGAGGGTGACCTTGGTGTGGCAGAATCCGATAACAAGAACGGGTCCTCGGCTTCATCAGATACCCGGAATAGATGATATTGACGAAGTCGTCGTCATTCACTTGATCGTAGGGATTCCTCGTTGCGTGAATCATGTGCTTCCAATTGTCTGATAGCCGGCTGCATCGGACGTTGAGCTTGACAATTTCCACGGTATTGGAACCTTGGTCGTAGGTGACCCGATCGGAAGGAGTTCCGTCCTCAAACCGAGCATGTGAATGCGGAGGTCTGGCTTGCGGGTCCGCCGCGTCCTCGACTCCGGAGAGTCCAGATTCATCGTCATCCGATCGCTCAATCTGTGTAGGACGTATCAAGGCCGTCAAGGCGATGCCGGCAGCCTAGGAAAACATCATGCTCTTCGCTTGGAGAAGAGGTGCGCGGGTAGTTCCTCGTGGAGGACGTCCCATACAACTTCCATGCATTCATCACGAGAATGACGGTGCTTGCTGACCTTGATCATAAAACCTCTTCACTGGGCGGGGCCGAGAGTTTGTTTGGAGAATGCCGACGAATCTCCGATTGAGACTCGGGGGGTTTATGTGCCCGTATCATGGCGATATTCAGGCGTTTCTCCAATCCCGCTCCAAGTGTTGGAAACGACAGCTTAACTTGATGTATCTGATCCGCTCTGTGGTCCGCCCGCTCGAGTACGTTTACATAGTTAGCATCTCCTGGACTCGAGGGATTCTCATGAGATTTGCCCCGTAGTCCCTCGGTTGATTCGAAGGAGGTAACCGGTGCCCGAGTGCGGACACGTTTGGCCACTGTCTCGGCTTCGTTTCCTATGAGGAAACCGTCCCCTCGGATGACTTCGAGATCTCCCCGTCTGCTGATGAACTTAATGCACCGATGGAGCGTGGAAGCTATGGCCTTCATGTGGTGTAGCCAAGTGGCGTCCCAAAAGAGCCGTGAACTCGGATGGAATGTCCATCACGTGGAATTTTGCCGGCACCATTCGGGGTTTCGAACCAAAGTTCCAGAGTCACCGTCCCTGTGATGGGACGAGACGAGTTGTCGTAGGCCTTGATAGTCCGAGTAGACGGTATCAAATGGCTTTCATGGATGCGGAGAGCTCGCATCATGCCGAGAGGGAGGACATTAACGGCCGACCCGTTATCTACCAATACTCCGGGGAGTGATATGGTGTTGAGTTTGAGAGTGATGTACATGAGCTTCGTTGTGCCCCGAGGCGTCTCTCGGTAAGTCTTCATCACGTAATGTGATCATGCCGCCATACAAAGGCGGGAGTCGTAGATCTCGTCTCTATCCGTAGAAGGAGAGTCATCCAGCCCATCCGTTTCTGTCTTCCTCTTGCGAGGTAAAGCCTTTACCGGAACCTCAGAGTATGTTGAGGCCGCCCGTGGCGGTTGCCGCCCTCGTTAGCACATTGATCGAGTGCGATTGCTAAGCCGACCTTGATCTTCCTTTACCGGTCCGGGCTCTAAGCCGGACAAGTTGAATCTTGGCCGATCCCGCGGAGGGTTAAAGGCTTCGACCGGGCAAGTAAGACTATCAAGATCCGAGGTATTCCGGTGTTCCAGTGGTCTCGACTTCGGTTTCACTGGGCTTTTCGGCTTTCCCACCCCTCGTCCGCCCTAGAGCCGCATGGCCTGGAGGCAAAGAGGACTGGCCGGAGTACAAGCACGTAGTAGTCGAACCTCCCGAGGGTTCTCCAAGTGTACCTACACCGGTATCTCCGGCTCGTATCTTTCTCTCGCTTGCCGCTGAGAGGATTTCTTCTTCTCGTTTTCTGAGGATTGCTCCGGACAGTTTCTCGAGACTCGTACTCCAGCGAGCGGGCGATCCACAAACATCGTAGCCGATGTGAACATTAGAGGAGGATCCACTGAAAGAGGCGGAGAAACCGGTTCTCGTAGCACACTTCTTGGGCACCCACTCAATGGAGTTCACGCTGTTATTATTCTGGAAAGGGATTCTCGATCGTATTGGGCCCACGGGGGCGCTCTAACTTGCCTTCTTCTATCAAGTTACGGATTTCGTATCGTAACCCCAAACAGCTTGTCGGTGGTATGGCCGTGATACCGATGGAAGGCGCAGATTTGCTCTTGTCCGCATCGGCTACGGGAACTTTGGGTTTGTAATTGGCCACGGGCTTAAGGAGACCCTCCTTGATTAGCCCTTCCAAAGCATCTTGCTCAGTGGCATGTCCAACTTGTCGAAGTGTACGGTGCCGCTTCGAGTAGAACCGTTGCTTTGCGGACCGGGTTTTGTTACCCGACCGTTGTCCCCGATGGACGTAGTTGATGCGTGACGTATCTTTCCACTGGGGGGCGGTGCGGGATTGAATGCACTGCTGAGCCAGGTATCTCGTATGGTCGTGTGCAAGAGCCAACTTTTCCTTGAGATCCTTCTCAAACCGTGAGCCGGCATTGACCATGGCCCGAGATCCGGGAAGAAATTGTGACCGATGAGAGTTCTCGATGGACGGTCTCAAGCAAGACTTGAAGATCCGCATTTGTTCGTCTTTGGAGAGTGGCTCCATGATTTCGGAGAGTTTCAGCTCCATCTCTTGTAGAATTCCCCAACACTTTCATCCGCTTTACGCTCGGTGGTGATTAAGTCCTCGCGACTTGTTTCCCACTCTAAGTTGGATCTGCACTGCCCAGAAGATGTTACCGATCCGTTCCTGTGTGGCGATCCGCGAGCTTGACCCTCGAAACCATCGTAACGCCGAGCTTTTGAGCGTATGCCGGAAGTGGTCGACCATTTGCCGGAGGGTTGCTCCTTTTGCTCTCATGCCGAGAACGTAAGTGTCGACGTGCGTTTGAGGACATTCGGTTCCCATCGAATCGGTCCATCTCCGCATTCTCGAACTTGGCAGGAGAGGCGTGACCATTCCCTGATCTCGCGGATTTGAACGTTTCCTCGCTTTGAGCCGCTCATGGTGGCTTTCGTGTCTTTCATCCGCTCGACCATCCAGCTAAGGTTGGGTCCAGTGGTGGTGTGAGGCTCGGCCACGGTGCTACCACGTGAGCGGTAGTGATTGGAGGTGGAAGGCTTGGTATATGAGAATATACGGGAGCCTTTTCGAATCAGACGGGGTTTGTCCCTGGTCTTGGGTGGATTCGTGTATAGGCACCCGGGACGAACCCGGAGGGTACCGAGGGATATTGGCATCTCGAGATGGTCCGCCGGTGCGCCGGTGATATTGAGTGACGGGGTGTAGCACCGGGCCGACCAAAATTGACAGGGTTGCTCGAGAGGTGGCAACATGGAGCCTAGGCCTACTGTTTCCTCGGTTGGAAGGCATCCCGTAAGTTGGCGGGGAGGAACCCGATTGAAGGTTTGGTGAACTGGTTTTGGGGAATCGTCATCCTCTACCAGGACAAAAGTACCGTCTCGACCGGGGGATAGCCGCTATACCACGCTCATTCGTAAGCCGTACCACGAAATTCTCGCCGATCTTCTTTCGCCTCTTGTGAACCTCACAAGCCCTGATGGCTTCTTCCAATGTCATATCTCGCACGGTGGCGGGGTCCTTCCCCGTCACGATTTCTCAGTGAGCTAGACATGTCGGAAATTCGGCCGAGGGAACCGAGGGAACCGAAGAACCGTCTCGACGCCGCTGCTACCGTGATCCCGGCAAGGCGCCGACCCGGAAATCTCGAACCACTTTCGCTCGCCGCAGGAACGAAAGGAAGGGTTTAGGCTTCGGAAAAGGGTATTTGGCTCAAGGTTTTCGGGCTTGTGCAATATGCGATTACCGATTAAAGTTTACTTAAAGCGCGTTTTCTCGAGTCCTAATTGGTTGGAAAAGAGCGTGTCTTCTTTTTCGCAACTAATCCTAGAGCTCTAATCGTGTGGATCTCGTCACTACGCTTATAAGCCCCTCGTTTCCATTGTAGATCATCTTTCTCAGGACGGACTATCCCGAGCGAGGTCTCGATAAGGCAAGCGAGTTCCACCGACAAAGGAAAAAGTGAACTTAAGGCTAGCCGATCACGCAAACTTTCGACGTGTGCGGCGTGACGGGCCACCTGGCCGAGGTCAACGTCCTTAAGTTAAGGCGGGAGTCGTGCCAAAATTTGGGCATGACCTCTCCCGACTCGCTTGTGCGAGAGACCTTTAGCTTTTAGCGTTGGCCAAGTTGTGGCCGGCACGGTACATACGGCGAGGTTTGGTGACACGGCGTCACATTGAACCTTCGGGTATATTTTTCGTGAGCTCCGCGTCAAAGTCAAGGCCGAAAAGCTCAAGACTTCGGGTCGGGAACGACCTTTGGTCTAAAACTCTCGAGCTTGACTCGGAGCGGGGGCCCGGCGTGAAAAACATACACTTAGGCTTTATGACACGAGCTAAGCCAAAAACCAACCGGGGTCTTGGACAAAGTGTGACACAAAGGAGTGCATGGCTTACACGGGCTAGGATGGGATGTTTGGGACGACCCCGTGCGCCCGAAAGGTGTCTCGGCGCACCAATCGGAGCGCAACCGATAAGGCCATCCGGGTTAGGGGTCAGTAGTGCGGTGTACCGAGGCGGCAAGTGCACGTGAAGTGCGGTGTTCCGAGGCAAAGAAGTGCGCGTAGTGTGCGGTCACTAAAATTCTTTTACGAGTAAAAACACAGATTTTTCAGAATGTGTCTTAAAGAATTTATGATGCACAGTTCAAAAGACAAAGATGAAAATCAAACATGAATGGGAATGCACAAACATGGTAAGATTTTGAAAAGTTGACAATGTAATGCCTTTTGAAAAACCGTTCGAGGTTTAAAGTAACACACACACGAAAACGAGGAAGGGTAAACGAAAGTTTGACCCACGGAAGGCTTTTAGAAAACAACGGTAGTTTTGAAAAAGTATCATGTCCCCAAATGAGTCGCTAACCGAAATTACCCGATCTTTTCGCGCGGCGGCGGAAAAGGCGGTTGTCTTTCGCGGGGGTTGGTGTCTGAGACCTCGCTTCACGGGAAGGAGCAGAATGAGGAGTCGCCACGCGGTTTTGTATTTTGAGCCCAAACGTTGAGAAACGGCTATTGTGAAAAGGTGTCGTTTTTATTGGTAGCAAAAACTTAGGAAAAGGCTTTGAAAACAGGGGATCATTTTTATTGGCAGCAAAAACGAGTAAAAAGCTTTTTAGTACCAGAGATTGTTAGGTTCGGAGGTCACGTTACGTTTCGGGTAGAGTATTACGAGATCGCCCGAAACGCCTCGCATGACGAGTCTTTCTACCTTTCTCGAAATCGTGTGTGTGTGTGTGTGTGTCTTTTGAAATGGGGGCTTGAATGACAAGCTTAATCTTGGTTTTAGTGACAAACGTTGATTAGGTGACTTTGTTTGAAAAAGACGAGCGTTTGAATGACAAACGTCAGTTTTGAGTTTGAAATGAGCGTTTGCGTGGCAAACGTCGACTTTGAGTTGAAATGAGCGTTTGCATGGCAAACGTCGACTTTGAGTTGAAATGAGCGTTTGCATGGCAAACGTCGACTTTGAGTTGAAATGAGCGTTTGCGTGGCAAACGTCGACTTTGAGTTTGAAATGAGCGTTTGCGTGGCAAACGTCGACTTTGAGTTTGAAATGAGCGTTTGCGTGGCAAACGTCGATTTTGAGTTTGAAATGAGCGTTTGCGTGGCAAACGTCGACTTTGAACCGTACGAGTCATTGTTAACGATTTTTACGAGAAAAATGCGTATTAAATGATTTTAAGTGTCAAATGGCGGCTTTGAGTTTGAAGACGAGCGTTCGGAGGCCGAACGTCATTTCGCGCGTTTTGAAAGAGAGTTCGACGGACGAACTCCGGTTTTGAACCGGGCATTACATTGTTAACGATTTTTACGGGAAAAAATGCGTATTAAATGATATGCGATCAACGAATCGGGTTGCGACTCGGACTTTTGAAAAGTAAATACTATCACAATCCAAACGGATCGGACTTGTAAATGACAGTATTTAAAGCGGTGTCAACGGAATCAAACGATCCGGAATTGTAAATGACGATCAACGAGGCCAAACGGCTCGGAAGTGTAAATGACGATCAATGAGGCCAAACGGCTCGGAATTGTAAATGACGATCAACGAGGCCAAACGGCTCGGAAGTGTAAATGACGATCAACGAGGCCAAACGGCTCGGAATTGTAAATGACGATCAACGAGGCCAAACGGCTCGGAATTGTAAATAACGTGAAAGTAAACGGAACGGGGTCGGAACGCCGTTTTAACCCGTGATTACTTCTCTTACGGAAAGAGAAGAGGATCGAGGGCTAAAACGTATCGGACCCTCAAGTTAGACGGAGGCGTCTACATTTTGACAATGACGTTCGAAACGCTTATAGCGGCCGGCGCGTAAACCGAGACGGAACGGAGATTCGAGAGAGGGAGTTATACCTATGGCTAGGGTCGACTCCTTTAGCTCGGGAGGTGTGCACGGGACACGGAAAGTTATTCGAAAGGTTGTTTCGAAGTTGTAGGGTGCGTATTTGATCGAAATACGAAGGTTTCACGCGAATAGAGACAAAACGGGAGCTCGGGAGGGGTGGAAACCAGTTTGGACCGTGGGGTATGTGATTTTTGGTATCAAAAGCCTCTCCTTTTGCCTTTGACAAGAACTTCTATTTATAGGGTGAAAATTGCGGTAGGAGTCGTGGGACTTGGACTGAATTTCGTGGGTTTTGGGAATTTTGGAAACTGGGGACTTGGCAATTTCGGGAAAATTGCACGGTGAGTCCCGGACTTGGCTGGCAAACCAGGGGTATTTTGGTCTTTTGGCCTTGATTTGTGATTGACGAGTGACTAGAGGGAGGTGGCATGCGGGACACGTGTCCTGTGACTCACCGAAGTGTGGGAGTTCGTTCCCCGGTCTGGTTTTGTCCGTTTTTAAAATAACGATCAGGAAATGTCCGAAACGCCCGGAAAGTGCCGAAAAATGCGTTTTTCAGGGAAAGCCATACTTTTACGTGAGATGTCACGTGTTAAGTACGGTTCGACGTCGGGATGCACGGGGCAGTCCCGAGACGTCTCGTTGGCACAGCAACGGGGAGTTTAACGAGTTCCGGTTAACCTGGAGCGGGCCAGTTAACGGATTTCGGTTAACTTTCTGACGGATTTGGACGATCCGGATTTGGGTACTTACAGGTGGCGTATTCTGGACCTTTCTTGGGTTAATTCCCTATAGGTCCAACCTGTGTAATTCCTTACAGGTCCTTCTGCATGAAAAAAAGGACCGAAAGGCACTTCCTTAGCAAGAAACTTGTAAAAAGCTCCCGGAAGTCTCAAAATGGACCGGAAATTTACCAAGACGCACCCTAGTGTACTTTTATTGTGTAAAAGACACTTTTATTGGGTCGCGAATTGGATTGGGGTACTCACAGAGCCCCTCGGCAACATCACTTATAGAAGAAGTGAGGTTGTCGATAAGAAGGATCCCAAGCCCAATGAGCGGCTGGTGGGAAAGATAGACTAGAGTGGTCAAATTGTCGGACCTGCTGGGGTTATGGCAAATGAAGGAAAATGATTGATGAGGTTGGATGGCTGGACCTTTTTGGAGAAAGGATTCCTTCGTATCCCTGGGAGTGAATCAAGCCTGATCGTAGTTCGAACTTGTGAGTCACTTGGAGCGGGGGATCACATCCCGAAATTTGACTGTAAGGGGAGTCACCCGGAGATTTGACTGTAAGGGGAGTCACCCGGAGATTTGACTATAAGGGGAGTCACCCGAGATTTGACTGTAAGGGGAGTCACCCGAGATTTGACTGTAAGGGGAGTCACTCGAGATTTGACTGTAAGGGGAGTCACCCCGAAGATTTGACTATAAGGGGAGTCACCCGAGATTTGACTGTAAGGGTAGTCACCCGAAGATTTGACTGTAAGGGGAGTCACCCAAGATTTGACTGTAAGGGAGTCACCCGAATATTTGACTGTAAGGGGAGTCACCCGAGACTTGACTGGAGGGGGAGTCACCCGAAGAAGATATTGATGCTTTTAGAAAGGTAATTGACTGAGATATGCTTTCGTACATGTGTTGTGTTTACCTGTAGCTTTGATGAAGACTTGCCGTGTGGAACGTGCTTGGATGAAGACGTGCCGGTGCAAACGGGATTTGATGAAGACGTGCCAACGAGGACGGGCTTTTGGTGAAGATATGCCGGTGCAAACGGGCTTTGTTGATGACTTTCCATGTGGAACGGGCTTTGCTGATGATTTGCCGTGCGGAACGGGCTTTGATGATGATTTTCCATGCGGAACGGGCTTCTGATGATGATTTGCCGTGCGGAACGGGCTTTGATGATTTTCCGTGCGGAATGGGCTTCTGATGATGATTTGCCGTGTGGAACGAGCTTCTGATGATGATTTGCCGTGCGAAACGGGCTTTTGATGACGAGAGGGATGGACCCGAGGATTTTTGTGAAGAGTGGGACGAACCCGAGGATTTTTGTGAAGAGTGGGACGGACCCGGGGATTTTTTGTGAAAAGTGGGACGGACCCAAAATTTTTTGACTGGAGAGGGACGGACCCGAGAATTTTTTTGTGACGAGGGACGGACCCGAGAAATTTTTTTGTGGCAAGGGACGGACCCGAGAATTTTTTATGAAGAGTGGGACGGACCCGAGAATTTTTTATTATTGAAAATGCCAGGGGCAAAAGTAATAAAACGGGCCACCGGGGTAAAATTGGAAAATCAGCCACATGGGTGAAAGAGTGAATAGGCCACAGGAGCAAAATTGGAAAATCAGCCCCATGGGCAGGTTGTGTCGCACGACTTACTCAGCCAGGCGGACAGATTTAAATAAAATACGAGCAGTCGACATTTTAAACACAACACCAGGCGTTTTTTCCAGAGAAAGAGAGGAGAAATAAGAGAGAAAAGATAGGGTTTCTATTGAGATTTCTTCCTACCATCTTGAAATCATCTACAACAATGCCTCCCCGTCTACGCCCGACAAAGAAGGCGGAACAACAAGCAGAGTTGGCGGATCGAAGGAAGAAAATAAAGAGGAATTACCGGCCCTTTGTTCCTCAAGCTCCGCAGGGACATTTCTACCCGTAGGAGGACAAACATACCTCGGTCGGTAGAAAAGCCGAGGTAAGATTTTTGCAAAACTTGGTATTCATTGATTTGAAATTTTGAATTTTTCGAAAAATGCATGCTTAGGATAATGAAATTGCAACGACTATACTGATAAAATGCATGAATTGAATCTAAGAAATAAACTAATTTTTGTAAAGAAAACGTGGGATGGACCCAAAGATAACGATTTTTGTGAAAAGGTTGGGACGGACCCATTTTTTTTTTTTTTGTGAAAAGATTGGGACGGACCCATTATTTTTGTGAAAAGATTGGGACGGACCCATTATTTTTGTAAAGAGTGGGACGGACCCAAAGATTTTCCAGACACTTGGGATGGACCCAGAGAGAACAATGATTGCATTCAAAACATGATGATATGTAATTGACTGAGATATATTTTGATACCTGTGTTATGCTTACCTGCAGGGGCTACGCACTCGGGGATCGTCTGAGGTGATTGGGCGGCTTTGGAGGAGCCTGCCTGGCAGTGCAGCTGAGGCGCATTCGCCCAAGGGTTTAGTCTATGCAGCCGGATTTGGTCAGTTTTTTGAGATGGCGGAGGCCATTGGGGACACAAAGAGGAGTGTGGAGCTGATGAAGGCTTTTCGTGAGTTTTGGTGGGAGACCACTCACTCCTTTCACTTTACTTGGGGCGAGGCCACAGTCACCCCCTACGACTTCGCTATCATTACAGGGTTGCCGTTCACCGGTCAGCCTTTCTTTGCTGTTGAGCCTGTCATTGAGCCCGAGCCGGGTGACGGTGAGATGCTGGAGTTGGTTGGGTTTGCTCTCCGGGATAGGAAGGGCAATGGGTATGAGCTGGGGGAGATTCATGGGGCGATTGAGGCTCAGAGCCGGGCATACCCTCCTATTTTTGATGGCTCCGATGATAGGCAGCTTAGGGCTGAGAGGCTGGCTAGGGCCTTTGTTTGGGCAGGCTTTTCTGACATGCTATTCCCCAATGGGGCTTCCACTGCTCTGAGTGCCCTCCTGGAGCTTCTGAGGAACTGGGGGAATGTTGGCAATTTGTCTTGGGGAGAGGTCGGGCTGGCTGAGATGTATTTGGCCCTAGATGACATTAGCCGGGGAGAGGCAAAGTCGTTTGATTGCTGTCAGATGGCCTTTGAGGTAGCTTTTCACCCTTTCTTTTCTTTGCACACGCATCTTCATCCATAGTTATTATCTTTGATTTCTGACCTTGTCTAATTTGTCTTTTGCAGACTTGGGCTTATGAGGTGTTCAGCTGCTATCCTTGGAGAGTCAGGGATGAATTTCCAGCCGATACTTATCCTGCGCTCAGATGCTGGACTAAAGATGCTAGGAAGAAAACTCGGGCATCTGGATCGAGGGGTAGGGTGACTGCCTCGTATGCTGACACGATGTTGTTGCTGAGAGGAGCTCCCCACAACCTCTCCTTGTTCCCATGGGCTGAGTGGTATCAGGATGAGGACCTGGATTTCATGACTTATTTGACCGGGTGCCGCAAGCTTCTGATGGGCTTGACCTGAGATACCCTGTACTTAGCAGAGAGGGTGTTTAGACAACATGGGCCCCATATACATGCTAGAGTCCCCGATGATCCTCTGGCTAGGATGTGGTTGCCTCGCCAGCTGGAGAATGTGGATGCTTTGATTGTAGGCGTGGCAGCCCATCATTTTACGCGGGATGGAGATTATACTCTGTATGTGGCTAGGAGGCTGCAGTCTCCCCAGGTCAGAGCTGGTTATGACGTTCAGGGTGCGGGGCCCTCGACTGGACATGTGGCTAGACCTCCTCTGCCCCCGACTTACATTGATTATCAGGGTGGCAGCCGTACACGGCGAGCTCACATTGACATGACACAGACTCATCCTCGTCTGCAGCTTCCGCGGGGTTCTAGATCAGTAAGTACTGCCCCTGCCTCTTTTGGATTGCTTGCATCCCTTTCTGCTATCAAGAACTGTATTCTGATATTTCTTGTGTTTGTTTGTAACAGGTGTCAGCCCAGGCTTATAGGCATCTGACTCGGGCTTTCACCGGCGCTGTCGGTATGATTGGCAAGCTCCAGAAAGGCGTCGGTCACATGATGCGATAAACATCTCCCCTCCCGGTCAACCAAGGAAGAAGAAGGGCCGCTTTGATGATGTGGGCATTAGTGGACCGTAGCCTCGGACAAAGAATCCAAATGTGCCTCTTCCCAGACCCAGCGAGAGCAATGATGAGGATGACGATAGTGATGATAGTGATGACGATGATGACAAGACTGCCGCTGATTACGAGCTTGCCTCCGATGTTATCACTGAGCCTGATGATTATTATAGCATGGGGCCTGTAGCATACGAGGCTCCATCTGATGATCCTGATAATGAGCCCGAGGAGACCGAGGATGATGATGAAGATGGAGACGAAGAGGATGATTCGGAGGATGATGATTCGGAGTAGCCTCTAGATCAGATTTATGACTTATTGCTTATTGTACCCCGTAGGAAACAAACACTTTTAACTATGCTATTTTTTATGCACTATTCTGAACAAGATTTGAACTAGTTATTTGTTAGTTTGATATTTACATTGTTAGTTTTATTATTGCACGAGTCCATCTCTCTTTGGAAAATGGAATTGGGTGGGGTGATGTTTATGATGTGTATGGATTATGGCTTGATATGGTGAGTGTGTAAATGGAATGATGGCTTGATTGTGTATGTACGAGGTAAATGTGTATATGGGATGAATGATCTCTCTCCCATGTTGTTTGCGAAGTGGTGGCTGATGGTTGCAGCGATTGGCAAGTCGGGGAGTGCCCTGGTAAGTACTGAATGCAGCAGGTTGCTGATGTCTGGTGTGGGGCCAGAAGTGTCGCACGGCTCAGGACACCAGGTGGCAAGTTTTGTCGCGTGACACAAGCAGCCTCACTAACAGGTTTTTCCTAACCAAGCTTCATATTTGTCTCAAGACAACACCTTTGCCTACGGCAAAAATTACAGCAGCACCTCATGAAGTAAACCTCAATTACAAAGCTAGCCTCAAGGATCGAGATTGTAAAGCGAGCCCCAGAATCTGCACAGAAGATCCTATGTACACACAATCCCTTTTCTGCCTGATAAAGCCCCGGTATGGAGAAATTATTGTGAACTGGATCTGGGGTAGCCCCTGCTTTTGATGAAATCCCTGGGGGTATTTGTGAACCCATGAAGCAGACTCCCGAATAAGCCATGGACTAAGTCTGGTGCAGCCTCAGAGTGACAAGTTTCCATGTTACGGAACAAGGTTAACCCTCCTTAGTCAAACAGTTATTGGAGAAGACTCGAAGACATATACCTGCAGGGGCATATTTATTGAAAAGTGGAAATGAATCCCGATTTTGTGTAACAACTCGCATTGGGTTTGACTCTTTTGGGAGAGTATAAAGATGACAAGGTGTGGAAAAGTGTATGGAAGCCCCTGCTGACAGAAAGATAGTGTTTGACTCTATTTTCCTATGTTGTAGAAGAAGAAGACTTAATAAGACATATGAAAACTTATTTTATTCATGATGATCACAAAGTTGCTTAAAACCCTTTATTGATGTTCGGGTTATTCAACCACTAATCCTGATATGAACAGATATTTTGATTAATCATGGGGAGAAAAACAACTGAGATCAAGGATCAAATTTGGTGAGACGGAAAGAGGATTTGTGTATAGGGACGACCATTGATGAGACCGAACTTTTCTGAGATTTGAATGCGTTTGTGACCGAACCATCTCTGGTTGCCTACGTTTCCCTCAATGTGAGGAGCTCAGTTCGCCGTAGTTTGGGCAAGTCCCGATTGAAAGAGAAGGAATGTGGAGATTCGAGATTTTGAGAACCTTTGAGGATTTTGAGGATTTTTCTCGAGAATTGGAGAGTTAAAGAACACGTCTCCTTGGAGTGTCAATGAAAGACACGGATGCGGAGCCCCAGTGAGGCATCCACGAGAAGTGTTTTGTGGAGAAAAAATGAAATATGCTCACATGAAATGTCAAATGGATTGGATCTGCATAATCTCTGATTGATGATCACGAACCAAGGTGGATTAGGTTCCAAATTTAAGCAAGCAATGAAGTATTAATCTGATTTAGATTTTGATGAGATTTGAATGAAACTATTATCCGGTAGGAACTGTAGCTGGGTTTCACGGCTTCGATCGGCCATCGGGTGATTTGGAACATCATGACCTCTTAAGATGAGAGGTCGGCTGGGCCTTTTCCTGACTGAACCTCTAAAGATGAGAGGTTGGCTTTCAAGGACGTGTTTGGGATTTCTAAGGTGAGGAAATTGATTGTCTTTTCAATGCCTCTAATAATGAGAGGTCGAAATTGGCTTTGGCAAGGTCTAGGGTAATGGGATCCTCTAAAAGCGAGTGGATGGCTTGGGATTGGTTGAAGGTAATGGTGAGGGGACATCCATGTTATCTATTTATTTGCTTTGAGACTCCCTTTGAATAAACAACTAGATCCTTTAATTTTTGCTTTTGAGAAAATTGCTAGGGACTAGGCTCTCCTTTTTTTTTAGAGAGAGAGCTTCTGCTAGCTGCTAGTATGGATCACTGCATTCCTCCATCCTTGAGCTTGGAGGTGGTCATTTTTCTCGAGTTATGAGAGCCTCGAGGATAGTCCCCCTTTCTTTTCTGGATATGGCTAAATGGGGTTTCAAAACATGCCGATCTTGAAATGAAAGGATATTGTTTGGTGAGGGTGAGGTAACGGCTTCCCTAGGGTGAAAGGCTTCAACTGCAACTCCTACCGGATGACTTAAAATAAAATTAAGGCTTCGTTGCTTGCTTAAACTTGATTGAGAAAGATTAATGCAACTTCTTGATCAACGAGCCGCTGAGGATGCTGAAAGAGATGTGAGCATATGAGATGCCAAAATGGGGAATTGATGAGCCCCAATTTGAGAAGGATACCTATTGATTTCCTCACTCCGACTAATTTAAATATTAATCATTTCAATACATTAGTGATTGAGCAGCACAAGTGATCATGCAGAATAAAACCATTTCAATTAAGTATAATGTGGTGTGCAAGTGATGTCTCGAGTCTAGCAAGAAGAGAAATAAAGACTTTTATTATTGAAAGGAAAAAAAATGGTCCCACTTGGACTTAACAGACTCGTGTCCAACATAGGACACTCATTAAAGAAATGACAGACAATCTAGACCCTACGAAGACTGACTGACTGCATCAACCTTGGATGGGAGGCCCCTTGGACTCTGCTGATATCATGAAAAAGGATTGGTGACAACGCTGGGGTAAGGACCCTTCTCAATCTTCCCTTTCGTCCATAAGCCTTTGAATGAGCGACTTTAGAGGGGTGCAGTCATTGGTAACATGGCAGGGATAATGATGGTAGAGGCAAAACTTGCTCGTGTCCAGCTTGGGATTGGGTTTAACAGGGCTGTAATTTACCAGTGGCTGGACAAGTCCTCCGCTTGCTAAGATTTCAAAAAATTCCTCTATAGGCATCCCCACATCATCATTGTGTCACTTTTCCCTCTTCATCTGAACCAGCCTTGGAGGTGACTCGAGTATTGGCACTTGACGAATAGGAGTCATGATGGGAATGGAGGACATTTGATTCCAAAACTGAGCACTAGCAGGCAAATACGGAGTCGGTCCTGGATACTGACTCTGCATAGGTGACGAGTTGAAAGCACTGGGGATCTCCTCATAAGACCCATCTTCACGACGAATGACGGCAATCCCTCGGACACGCATCGCTTCCACAAATCTAGCATGTATTTCCTCTTCTCAAGCCCTAGTAGCTTGAATGCGCAATTGAGCCTCACGCTCACGAACCAAGGTGGCCTCCAGAGAAGCTCGCAACTCAACAGTGGACATGTCATTCAAATCCAGCCGACTTGAAGCAGGGGGACCTCAGATTGGCTAGCCAACACATTCTCTGCACCAGACATCTCGGATTCCGAATCAAATAAGGACCACCCGGACACTTGAACTGCCTCTGTCTCGGGAATACGGACCCAATGAGCGCCGAGAACAGGAGCACACACCCAACTTTTCGTAACTGCAGAGGTAAATAGGTGTATAAGGTGGTAGAGGAAAG
Organism: Adenophora triphylla var. japonica; assembly: GCA_022495995.1. Taxonomy (NCBI): domain Eukaryota; kingdom Viridiplantae; phylum Streptophyta; class Magnoliopsida; order Asterales; family Campanulaceae; genus Adenophora; species Adenophora triphylla. Next base: position 19,208 of record JAFEMH010003112.1, on the reverse strand, counting down.
AAACCTGAGAAGGTGTGGGAGAGGGAAGAATGGGAAATGAGACGAACTCGTGCAAGCGTTTTATTTGCGTTCAAGTAGAAATCAGTGTCCTTTAAGTCCCAAGAATGGTTGGGAAAGGATAAGCCTTTATTCTCGCAATCTAAACCTCAGGGGAACCTAGGGACACACCATCCAAAATATACCAAATGTATTGATCAAAATTAATAACAGGCAATGATACCTAAATAAAACCCAAGCTTTTTTGGGACGGACAAGCAGTCCAAATTTCTGGAGAAATTTGGGCAGCATGATGGGTATTCCTGAAGAATTTCAAGAAAAAATCCGGCATGACCTCTCGTCGGTGCACGTTGACAATGCGGCATGATCTCTCGTTAGAACATGCCGTGAGAACGACATGTCCATACTTGAAAACCATGTTGCATTGGCAACATGCCCACACGTGCTAGGTTTTGGGATAGGTATGAAAGTCTATGATTAATTTTTGAAACAATTCATTTTAGTACATTTTGAAAACGTTGTGTCAAAAACCAACCGTTGGGTAAGCTTAAAAAGTGTGGTTCCACCTATGATGCGCTAGGGGGATAGGATTGATCTTAGGCGCTCAAGCGTAGGCGACATACATCACCGTCCGCGATGCCGTCAATCGCACCATAAAGGCTCTAAATCTAGTGATGTAGTGTGCGGGTGACTGTTCTTTTATTTGCCAAAAATATTTTTTTTATATATTTTTTTTACTTTTAGTTAGATTGAAAAGGAAAATACCACTCACACCCTAGAATCCAACAGGGTACAATAAGCAAAAGTCATAAACCGATCAAAGGACAGTACTGAATCCAAACTTGCATAAATCTGCAAACTGGCCAGTTACGTCGCGTGACACAGGACAGACCTGGCTGGTTGTGTCGCACGACTTAAGCAGACCAGTTTTCAGAACCAACAACAGAGCAATCCTCAGCCTCCAAGCATTGCAAACACACATATCATGGCCCCCTTTAGAATACCAAAATAGGAACCAAAACATAAAGCAAGGCAATCAACGCAAGCAAAGCATATATATGCATATAAAAGTCACACAACAAAGAACAGGATGAATGAATGAGAAGGATGTTAAATTAGAACGAAAGCTTGACCCTCTTTTTGAAAACAAGTTTCAAGTGTCCCCAGCAGAGTCGCCACTGAACATACCCCGTACAAAAAATGAGTTTTGATGATTTTGGAAATGGGACGGGAGATATGTAAAAGTGCATGAAAAGGAGTCGCCACGCCATGTTTAAAAGGTACACTTTGAAAAACCTTTTGAAATTAGAGAAAGGGTTCGGGGGTCAGGTTACGTGTTGGGAAGAACCGAGAGTTCACCCAACACGCCTCATAAACGAGTCCTTCTATAAAAATAACATCCAATCATTCATAAGTGTGTGCAAATGTGTGAGACAAATCATGATAAATATGCTTTGCTTTTATTAATAAACTGAGAGAAAACAACTTGTGAACCATTTGGTAAGGGAGGCCACATCCCAATTACAATGGAGATTGAACATAGATTACAACTGAAAATGAACCTTCTGCAAGGGGCTACTTATGTCGCACGACCCAGGACACCACATGTCCAGTTGTGTCGCGTGACACTAATAGCCACCTTGCAGAGGTTTCACAAGGCTCAAATTACAGAAACATCAAGTACCCATAATATTGAAATACACCATGAATGGATCTCAGAGAACACATGATTTAACAAACAACCTTCAAGAGGGTGTGGATATGAGAGATCCACACTCTCTTGATGAACATGCACAATTATATCAACTCATCTTATAAACCAACAACAACATGGAACATGTAGTTATCTACAGCATTAGAGGCTTAAACAAAGAGATTGCGATCAGATCATTAGCAGCTTATGCATGAGATCATGGAGAAAATGAAGAGAGATAGAGAGAGGGATAGAGATCGTTACCCTTGTAGTCCACTTTCACTATACCAAGTCGGTATAGGGAACCTTCAAATCAGCTTCTGAATGAGGGTTCAAGCACAGGAACTAGGGAGGATTGGATCCTCAATGTGGGTGTGAGTGTATAGAGAAGGAGAGAATGGACTATGAATGAGAGATGAGAGAATTGGAAGGAATTGTTGTGTGTTTGTGTGTGGTTTAGGAGAGAGAGAGAGAGGTTTCTAGTGTGATTTTGACAGAGTAACCTTAGGGAGGCTGGAAGGGATCTATAAATTAGAGGGGAAGGGTTCTTTTTGTAGCTGCATGGGAAGTGGCAACTTGTGTCGCACGATTGAAAGAAGATAACCATTTTCCTTCTAGAACATGCAAGGTGGCAGCCTGAAATGATCGACATGGCTTGTTCTGTCGCACGACTAAAGGAAGCATAATCGTTTTCCTTCTGGAAACATGCAAGGTGGCGTATTCTAGACCTTTCTTTGGTTAATTCCCTATAAGTCCAACCTGTGTAATTCCTTACAGGTCCTTCTGCATGAAAAAAAGGACCGAAAGGCACTTCCTTAGCAAGAAACTTGTAAAAAGCTCCCGGAAGTCTCGAAATGGACCGAAAATTTACCAAGACGCACCCTAGTGTACTTTTATTGTGTAAAAGACACTTTTATTGGGTCTCAAATTGGATTGGGGTACTCACAGACGTGTAAGTGTCCTGTGGGTGATGTGACCGCTAAGGTCGATCGTGAGGACGTGGTGGTGTCCTGAGGTGACCGTTTAGATCAGTTGTGAGGATGTGGTGGTGTCCTAAGGTGACCATTTAGGTCGGTTGTGAGGATGTGGTGGTGTCCTAAGGTGACCGTTTAGGTCGATTGGCTGGACCCTTTGATAGGATTCCTATGTATCCCTAGCGGGAATCAAGCCTGATTGTAGTTTAGAAATCGTGTAATTGTGAGTGTATGCGGACGTGGTGGTGCCCTGAGGTTATGTGGTTAGTGGATGTGTCGGTGTCCTAAGATGAAATGGAGAGTGGACGTGTCGGTGTCTGTAAAGTGAAATGGTGAGTGAACGTGTTGGTGTCCATGATTGGTGGACGTGTCGATGTCCGTGAAGTGAAATGGTGAGTGAACGTGTTGGTGTCCATAATGAGTGGACGTGTCAGTGTCCGTAAAGTGAAATCATGAGTTGACATGTCGGTGTCCATGGTGAGTGGACGTGTCGGTGTCCATGAAGTGAAATGGTGAGTGAACGTGTTGGTTTCCATGGTGAGTGGACGTGTCGGTGTCCGTGAAGTGAAATGGTGAATGATCGTGTTGGTGTCCATGATGAGTGGACATGTCGGTGTCCTTGAAGTGAAATAGTGAGTGGACGTGTCGGTGTCCATGGTGAGTGGACGTGTCGGTGTCCATGATGAGTGGCAGTGTCGGTGTCCATGGTGAGTGAACGTGTCGGTGTCCGTGGAGTGAAATGGTTAATGGACATGTTGGTGTCCATGATGAGTGAACGTGTCGGTGTCCGTGAAGTGAAATGGTGAGTGAACGTGTTGGTATCCATGGTGAGTGGACGTGTCGGTGTCCGTGAAGTGAAATGGTGAGTGGACGTGTCGGTGTCCATGAACTGAAATGGTGAGTGAACGTGTTGGTGTCCATGGTGAAATTGTGAGTGTGGAGGTGTTTGCGCCTTGGGATTCGTGTTTGAAGGCATTTTGTGCGCTTTGTGTTTATTTTTCCATTTAGTGGGCGAGGTTCGGGCTTAGGATGACGGCCAGTGTTTTATCTGTTGGGGATATGTGGTCTTGTACGGGTTTGCAAGAATTTCCATTTGACTTTTGTCCGCTGGGGAAGGGGTTTGCGCTTACTTTGATGGCCGGTGTTTTTGTTTTACCGTTTAGTGGGCAAGGCTCGGGCTTACGATGACGGCCGGTGTTTTGTTTTACCGTTTAGTGGGCAAGGCTCGGGCTTACGATGACGGCCGTTGTTAGTTTGGTTGGGTGAAGGACCAAACTGCATTGAATCTGCTGAAAAAGGCCTTTGGATGGCCAGGGGCAAGGATTATAAGGGCAATCTCGCCTGTGATGCAAAGTGGTCCGCACGGATACACTCGCCTTGCAAAGTGGTCCGTGCAGATTGGTGGGGGAATTTAATTCCCCAAATCTAGATGCAGGTCTCAGCCACAGACAACAACTCCATTTTCCCATTCTATTCGAACGAGAGAGAGAGAGAGGGAGAGAAAATTTTTGAGTTTTGTTCAAAATTTCTTGAGAGAATTCTTCCGGATTGCTTGAATTGCTACCATGGCGGAGAGAATCAGACGAGGTCGTCGCCAAAGGAGCCAAGAGGCCATGGAGAGGAGATTGGAGCTCCAAAGGAATTGTTCTTCCTTCGTTCCTTCGACAAAGAATCCGAATGTGTTGTATCCGGATTCGGAGGTGCACAACTTTCGGGGGAGGATCGTAAGGGAGGTAAGAAGTCAATTTTTTGGTTTGATTCTTGTTTAAAATGTTGTATGCTAGAACTAGGTTTTAGTCTTCGCAATTTGGGGCTTTTGTTGTTGCCATGCTCATTTTGTGGAATTTATGGTGAATTGTTGAAATTGAGCATGTAAGAATTGTGGATATGTGATTTTTGTGCAAAAATGTGGAGATTAGCTCTTATTTGTAAAAATAAAGTGCCTCTCTTTTGAAATGCATGCTTCGGTGACTTGTACCTTATGCTATTTCTGTATGTACCTTGTGAAAAAAAATTGCCGTGTAGGGACGAACTTTGTGTTAAAAATTGTCGTGTAGAGACGGACTTTATGTGAAAATTTATGTGCAATGTGTGCCGTGTTTTTGTGAACGGGTTTTTGTTGGAAAATTGCTGTTTAGAGACGAACTTTTTGAAAATGTGTCATGTAGGGACGGATCCCTCTTTTGAGAAAATTGTATTAGATTTGCCGCGTTGGGACGGACTTTGTGTTTTGTGAGTTTGCCTAGTTGGGACAGACTTTTATGTGTTTGCCGTGTTGGGACGGACTTTTTATGCTTTTGCCGTGTTGGGACGGACTTTTTTTTTTTTGCTTTTGCATATTTTTTTTGTTTGCTTAAGTACTGTTCTTGACGTACCTTTGCTGTGTTTACCTGCAGGATGAGGTGCCTTCGTCTGGGAAAGCCAAGAAGATGAAGTCACAGGGGTCGCTTGAGGCCGTAATTGAGTTGTGGCGGAGCTTGCCCGAAATTTCCCGAGATGGAAGGCCTAGTCCTCGGAGGCTAGTGGTCGCTACTGGGCTGAATGTGTTCGTTGAGAACCTTGCCGGGATCGCGGAGACAAAGAAGAACAAGGGCATCTTCTTGGCTCTGTCTGAGTACTGGTGGGACACCACGCATACCTTCCACTTTAGCTGGGGAGAGGTGACGGTGACTCCTACCGATTTTGCGGCGATCATCGGGCTTTCCTTCAAGGGGGAGCCGGTGAGATGGCGGGACAGGATGTTCGATGGTGTGCCGGGGCTGAGTCGCTGGCTCAGGCCCTATCCTTGTAAGGGCTTGGGCATGTTGTACGAGCGATTTAGACGCGTAGATCCACGACCCAACATCGGGAGCTTATCGTGAGGCACTGGAGTGGTGCAGTGGCAGTGGCGCGCTCTTTTCTGTGGTTTTTTCTTTCCGAGACTTATTTCTCGAATCACGCCTCTTCCGCTCTTTTCCCTCTGCTGGAGAGTTTGGTGGATTTGGAGAGGGTTGGTGAGATCGCTTGGGGCGAGGCGGGCCTGGCCGAGCTCTATTTCTTCATGGACCGATTCAGCCGTGGCGCGGCCAATTCCCTGGGATGCTTTGATTTTGCACTGGAGGTATGAGTTTATTGTTGTTGTAGTTTAGCAGTTTATCATTTCTCGGTCTTCTTTTCTTTTTCTTGTTCTGAGCACTATCTGCTTTTTTGTTGCAGGTGTGGTGCTATGAGATCTTTCGGTGCCAGCCGTGGGGCTGGGAAGATGAGGCCATGCTTGCCTATCCTGCCATGCTATGCTGGGCCCGCCCTTTGAGGAAGAGGAGGACGACCAGGGGAAAGGTCACTATTACTATAAAGGATGTACGAAAGTACACAGAGAGGGATAGTTCGGCTGGGTTTCAGGCTGCACTTGGACTCGGTATGGCGATGATGAGTTGGAGGGTGCCCCCGGGGTGACATGGCAAAGGAAGATGCTGTGGGCCTTACTTGCAATGTCATGTATCTGGGGGAGAGGGTCTTCTGGCAGCATGGCGCAAGCGAGCCTCCTGTGGCTCTGAGGGATCCAACCTTTGGTATTGAATGAACGCTCGCCGAAAAAATGATGTAAAAGATAAAATATGATTTTATCTTGGGAGTCGCCACGCCGTTTTTAAGGAAAACATTGAAAAACCTTTAAAGAGAATTTTGGGTCTGGGGGTCAGGTTACGTCTTGGGAAGAACTTGAGAGTTCACCCAACACGCCTCGTCCGTGGACAAGTCTTTCTATGTTCAACATTCAAGACCATTCAAAAGTGTGTGCGATTGTGTGAGACGATATATGTAATAAAATGCATTTGATGCTTTGCTTTATTAATCAGAATGAGGGATTACATCTTATGAGCCTTTTACTGTGGGAGGCCACATCCCACTTACAATTGATGAAACTGAATTACAAGGCAATGAGTTGAGACAGTCTGTCCAGGGCCGCGGATGTCATACGACACATGACGGCCTTGGGTGTCGTATGACACAGGATTACCCAGGAGCGTGGATGTCGTATGACATAGGATGTCCTGGTCAGACTATCTCTACAAAGGGGGGTGGTCATGCCACCAATATTATTCTAAAGCTAAGAAGCTATCTAGAACAATGAAGAGACTGAGATAAAGAGTATTATGGGAAGGTCATAGGGTTTCAGTGACCCAATGTGAATGACCACATTTCTTGGGTCATAATTAAAGAACCCTCACTTCCTAACTCAAGCAACGATAGCAACAAATGAGTATTGTGGGAGGATCATATGGTGTTGATGGCCAAATATGAATGATGGGCCATCACCTCCTAACTCAGACAAAGGGGTAAACTGTGACAGTGAAGAGGCTGAAATCAAAAGAGTATTGTGGGAAGGTCATTGGGGTTTTAGTGACCCAATGTGAATGATCACATCTCTCGGGTCACAAATCAAAGAACCCTCACTTCCTAACTCAACAGAAATGATCCAACACATTCAGAACTCATGGGAGAAGGAATCAACATTCAGATGAGTGTGAATATGGATGATTCACACTCATCTTTGTGTCTAAAGCTCAGATAACATGAACCGAGCAATTTGTGTAATCAAAACACCATATTTAGAGTATGAACAACACAAATACAACACAGTTCAAACAATGCTTAGACAGAGCATGTGAACCACAATGTGACTGCCACAAGTATAAGCCACGGCAAAGCAAACCCAAATACAGATCAACGGATTGAAAATGAAGAACAGGGCAATGGCAGATTAACAGAGTAAACACAATGAGTAAGAGAGATAGAGATTACCCTCGTAGTGTCCACACTTCATATACCACGTCGGTATAGGAAGTCTTCAAATCGGCTTCAGACCGGTGACTGGAAACGGAGAGGACCGGCCGAATCACATGAGATGAACGGATTTTGGATTCGACAGCAGGGGGTATGGCGTAGACGGTTTTGGGTCTAGGTTGGAAAGCGATTCAGGGAGAGTTTGAGTTCGCCGGCGAACCTGGTTCGGTGAGCGAGGAAACGAACCGGTGAGGAAGCGGTCGTTGGTGAATGGAGATAGAGGGAGCCCGTCGCCGGGGAGAGCTGAGAACGGTGGTGCTGATTTGGAAAGCCCAGACTTGGTTTAGATGGTTGAGGGCGATTTAGGATTAAATGGTGGTGATGGCGATTTAGGTAGCCATTGTTGTTGTTATTGGAGGAAGAAGACCATTCCGGGGAGTTTTGTCGACTGATTTCGGTGGTGATTTAGGAAACCACCATGGGGAGGATGGCCATTGTCCTTGTTGAAGGAAGAAGGCCGATTGGGGAGGAGAGGTCTCTGTAATTTCCGATTTGAGAGAGAGATCCAAGAGAGAGAATTGTAGCTTAGGGAGAAAGCTAATCAAATCCCCCCCCCCCCCCGTCTTGAGAGAAAGTGGGCATTTATTGCGTATAGTGAGAGAGAGAAGTGAGAGAGAGAAAATGAATTCCTTACTCCCAAAGAAACTGAAACTGTGATCCCCCCCTTTGCAAAATGGGATATTATCCCTTATTAATACTGATTGGGAAATGGGTTGGGGTGTCGTATGACACCGATTCGCTTTTAGGCAAAATGGGCCGAAGCTAAGCAGGCCCAAAATTGATGAATAAATAATAAAAATTGGCCCAAAATGAAATCAATGGGCAGACCCAAAAACACGAGTTCGGGTCGGGGTACTCACAGAGCCCCTCGGCGACGTCACTTCCACGGGGAGTGGGGTCATCGATAAAAATGAGTATCCCGAGCCGGACATGAACGGCGGGGAAAAAGATGACCAAGATGGTCAAGTGGCTGGACCTCTTATGAAAAGGATTCCTACGTATCCCGTGGGGGAATCAAGCCGAATCGTAGTTCGTTAAGGATGGGGTGCCAATGAAAGGCCACGGGTTTTGTACCCGAAAAGTGACTGTTCCAAGGGGAGTCACCCCGAAGATCGGTGTTTGTACCCGAAATTGACTGTGTCTGAGGGGAGTCACACCGAAGATGGGTGTTTGCACCCGAGATTGACTTTTCCAAGGGGAGTCACCCCGAAGATGGGTGTTTGCACCGAGATTGACTCGTTCCAAGGGGAGTCACCCCGAAGATGGGCGTTTGCACCGAGATTGACTTCGCCCAGAAGATGGGGTGCTTGCACCCGAGATCGACTGCTCCAAGATGAGTCACCCCGAAGACGGGCGTTTCAGCACTCGAGATTGATCTGCTCCAAGGGTGAGTCACCCCGAAGATGGGCGTTTGTACCCGAGATTGACTGCTCCTGGCGGAGTCACCCCGAAGATGGGCGTTTGCACCGAGAGATTGACTGTTCCCGAGGGAGTCACCCCGAAGATGGGCGTTGCACCCGAGATTGACTGCTCCAAGTGGGAGTCACCCCGAAGATGGGCGTTCGAGATTGACTGTTCCAAGGGAGTCACCCCGAAGATGGGCGTTGCACCCAAGATTGGTTCCAAGGGGAGTCACCCCGAAGATGGGCGTTTGTACAAGATTGGCCCATTCCAAGGGAGTCACCCCGAAGATGGGCGTTTGTACCCAAGATTGACTGCATTCAGGGAGTCATCCAGAAGATGGGTGTTGCACCCGAGATTGGCTTGTTGATGGGGAGTCACCGAAGATGGGTGTTTGTACCCAAGATTGGCATTCCAAGGGGAGTCACCCCGATGATTTGACTTTTTCTTTGGGAGTCACCCGCGAATTTGGCTTGTTTTGACTGGGGGTCACCCCGATGATTTGACTTTTTTCTTTGGGAGTCACCCATGAATTTGATTTATTTTGATGGGGAGTCACCCCGATGATTTGACTTTTTTCTTTGGGAGTCACCCGCAAATTTGACTGTTTTGATGGGGAGTTACCCCGAGGGTTTGACTTTTTCTTTGGGAGTCACCCGCGAATTTGACTGTTTTGATGGGGAGTCACCCCGAATATGACTTTTTTCTTTGGGAGTCACCCGCGATTTTGACTTTTTTTCTTTGGGGGTCACCCGCGATTTTGACTTTTTTTCTTTGGGAGTCACCCGCGATTTTGACTTTTTTCTTTGGGAGTCACCCGCGATTATGACTTTTTTCTTTGGGAGTCACCCGCGATTTTGACCTTTTTTCTTTGGGAGTCACCCGCGATTTTGACCTTTTTTCTTTGGGAGTCACCCGCGATTTTGACTTTTTTCTTTGGGAGTCACCCGCGAATTTTGACTTTTTTCTTTGGGAGTCACCCGCGATTTTGACTTTTTTCTTTGGGAGTCACCCGCGATTTTGACTTTTTCTTTGGGAATCACCCGCGAATATGACTTTTTCTTTGGGAGTCACCCGCGAATATGACTTTTTTTCTTTGGGAGTCACCCGCGATTATGACTTTTTTCTTTGGGAGTCACCCGCGAATATGACTTTTTTTCTTTGGGGGTTACCCGGATTTTGACTTTTTTTTTCTTTGGGAGTCACCCGCGATTTTGACTTTTTTCTTTGGGAGTCTCCCGCGATTATGACTTTTTTCTTTGGGAGTCACCCGCGATTTTGACTTTTTTCTTTGGGAGTCACCCGCGATTTTGACTTTTCTCTTTGGGAGTCACCCGCGATTATGACTTTTCTCTTTGGGAGTCACCCGCGATTATGACTTTTCTCTTTGGGAGTCACCCGCGAATATGACTTTTTTGATGGGGAGTCATCCCGATAATTTGACTTTTTCTCTGGGAGTCACCCGCGAATTTGCTAATGCCTTTTAGAAAAGTAGTCGACTAAGATATGCTTTCATACCTGTGTTGTGCTTACCTGTAGCTACCGGCGGGATTGATGCTACGGCTGATGGTTGTGGAGGGTACGGACCCGAGAATTTTTGGCAAGAGGGGTGGACCCAATGATTTTTTGTCTTGGGGGTTGGACCCGCTGATTCTTGGTCTTGAGGGATGGTTTGAGATGCAAGGGACAGTCTTTCGTGGATGATCTTCCGTCCACTCATGAAGACTCGGATGAAGGCGTGCCGGTGCAGCAGGCTTTGATGAAGACGTGCCCATGAGAAAGGGCTTTTGGTGAAGATTCACCCATGAGAACGGGCTTTTTGAGATGATTTGCCCATGAGAACGGGCTCTTTGAAGGTCTGCCTATGAGGATGGATTTTGAATGAGGATCTGCCAATGTGAACGGGCTCTTGATAATGATCTGCCCATGAGAATGCGCTTTTGAAGATGGTTTGCCCTTGAGAATGGGCTTTTGGAGATGGTTTGCCCTTGAGAATGGGCTTTTGGTGATGAAGGCCCTTGAGAATGGGCTTTTGAAGATGGTTTGCCCTTGAGAATGGGCTTTTGAAGATGAGGCTGAAGAGCCCTAATGCTTGGAGATTGAAGCAGCTGAAACTCTTTTTGACGAGCATTGCCTGGAGACTGAGGCAGCTGAAGCTTTTTTTTTTTCAAGCGATGCTGATAAGTCTTAAGAAAAGACTAATGAAGATGATGAAGGCAGAATATGCCACCTGCAAGATTTGAACTCTTTGTCCAGGTTGTGATTTGAGGAGCAATCCCCATGATCATATTATGATCACCTGATTATTGTACCCTGTGGGGGAAAACGCAACACTCTATGCACTTTGTATTTTATTTGATTATTGAAATTTTGCTTATGCATTATTAATCTTTTGTTGCACAAGTCCATCTCAGCTGGGGATGGAAGGGAAGTGAGGTTTTTTTTGCAAGGCTTGACAAGCGGATATGTATATAGCAATTATGCTATGATGGATTGTGTATGGGATGATTGTGTATATGATGATGTATGGGTTGAACCCTCTCCCATGAGGTGGGGAAATGTATGGATGATATGATGCAGCCTAGGCAAGTCGGGGATGCTCCCGGGAGTACAGATGACAGCCGGTTGATTGTTGCTGATGAGAACAATGGTGTATCGCGCGCCTGAGACGGCAAGCAGCAGGGAAAGTGCAGAGAATGATCCCGCCTTTGAATAGATGACTAGGCTAAGCCCCAGATCCTGATGAGGTGACCATGGCGAAGCCCCAGTTGAGTATGCAAAGCAAACCCGGAGGGAATCTGGTACAGAGAGCCTGAGAGAACAGCTTAACAAAAGCCCCAGCTTGGAGAGATTCGATGCATCCCTATTGCAGACAGAGTCATCTTGTGGCCGAGGAGGCGACTCAACGTTTCATACCGCAGTCAATCAGTCGCTGGACAAGACTCGAAATTGTATATGTGCAGGGGCACATTTTTTGAAGGTGGGAATGGATCCTGAATTCGTGTATGACACTCTCGCTTTTGGGTTTGACTCTTTTGAGAGAGTATAAACATTGCAAGGTGTGGAAAAGTGTATGGAAGCCCCTGCTGACCGAAACAGTGTTTGGCTCTATCTTCCTATGATGTAGAAAGAGAAGACTTGTCGAGACACTTGAAAACTTGTCTTATTCGTGATGATCACAAGGCTGCTTAAAACCCTTTATTGATGTTTGGGTTATTCAAACACTAATCCTGATATGGACAAATATTTTGATTAATCACAAGAAGAAAACCAACAGTTATCGAGAATCAAACTCGAAAAGATGAAAGGTGTATAGGGACGGCCCTTGAGAAGACCGGATTTTCTGAGATTTGTTTGTGATTTCGACCGGACCAATTATGATTGCCTACGTTCCCCTCATTGACAAGGAGCTCAGGTCGCTGTAGTTCGGGCGAGTCCCGATTGAAAAGAGAATGAATGTTGAAATTTGAGGTTCTGAGGACCTTTGAGGATTTTTCCGAGGATTGGAGGATTGGAAAGCATGTCCTCCTGGAGTGTCGATGAAAGACACAGTTGCGAAGCCCCAGTGGGACATCCACGGCAAGTGTTTGCGGAGGAGAAGTGAAATATGCTCACATGAAGTGTCGAAGGGAAGGATTGAATTTGCACAATCTTAGATTGATGACTTTGAGCCAAGATGGATTTGGCTGCGATTTAAGCAAGCAACGAAGCATTAATGTGATTTAGATCTCGAGGACATTTGAATGAAATTACTATCCGGTAGGGACTGTAGCTGGGTTTCCGGGCTTCGATCGGCCATCGGGTAATTTTGGAAGTGGTTGACCTCTTAAGATGAGAGGTCGGCTAGGCCTTTTACTGACTGAACCTCTAAAGATGAGAGGTTGGCTTGTAGGGATGTGTTTGGAATTTCTAAGGTGAGGGAATTGATTTGCCTCTCAAAATGAGAGGTCCAAATTGGCTTTGCCAAAGACAATAATGGTAAGGGAATATCCTCTAAAATTGAGAGGATGGCTTGGGATTGGTTAAGGAAATGGTGATATCCTCTAAAATCGAGAGGATGGCTTTGGATTGGTTTAAGGTAATGGTGAGAGGAAGTCCAAGCTATTGAGAACTTTTGTGAACCTAGGAGGTTTTGGGTTCTTTTTTGAACATTGGAGGCTTCTTCGAGAAGTCGGGGATTTTTGCTGAATGGTGAGGATCTAAAGTCCTTTTGAAAAGCCTCTTGAGAAGTTGAGGACTCTTGCTGAATTGTGAGGATTTAAAATCCTTTTTTTTTTTGCTTCCTGATGAGCTTAGGATTATATCCGAGGTTGTGAGGATTTAAAATCCTTCTTTTGAGAATTTGGAAGGCTTCCTGAGGAGCTGAGGATTATATCTGAGATTGTGAGGATTTTAAAATCCTTCTTCAGAATTTGGAAGGCCTCTTTGAGAAGTTGAGGATTATCTTTCCTTCCTTCACAACTTGGATATTTTATGCATTGCCGACTCTCGAAGCTAACTTCTTGGCATTGCTTGGACTTCTCTCGGCGAGGAGCAAAGGTGATGGCTAAACAGGGTTTCAAAACATGCCGATCTTGAAATGAAAGGATATTGTTTGGTGAGGGAAAGGTAATGGCTTTCCTATGGGTGAAATGCTTCAACCGCAATCCCTACCGGATGACCTAAACGAGATTAAGTCTTCATTGCTTGCTTAAGCTTAATTGAGGAAGATTCATGCAAATTCATCGAGCAACGAGATGAGGATGATGAAAGAGATGTGAGCATATGAGATGCAAGATGGGGAGTTGGTAAGCCCCAATTTGAGAAAGATATCAGCTGATTTTCTCATTAGATTAATTTAAACATGAGCCATTTCAAAGCATTAGTGGCTGAGCAGCACAAGTGATCATCTAGGATAAGACTATTTCAATTGAGCGTAATGTAGGTGTGCTAGTGATGTCTCGCGTCTAGCAAGAAGAGAAACAAAGATTTTTATTATTGCAAAGCAAAAATTGTTCCAAAGTGGACTCGACAGACTCATGTCCGACAGCGGACATTCTAGATCCTACGAGGACTGATTGACTTCTCTATCTTCAAATGGAGAAACTCCAGGCTGGCTAGCTACCACATTCTCTGCACCAGACATCTCGGATTCTGAATCAGAGGGACAATCACTCGGGCGTTTGAACAGCTGCCACCTCGGGAATATGGACCAATAAGCGCCGGGAACGAGAGCGCACACCCAACTTGCCGTAGCTGTAGAGGCGAAGGGGTGATTGGTAAGGTGGCGGAGGAGAGAACCTTGAGATTGTATGGGAGAGGGAGGAGATGGACTCATGCAACATCTTTTGTTTTGTTTTTTTTTTTTTTTTTTTTTTTTTTTTTGTTCTTCTTTTTTTGTTTTTTTATTAATCCTAGGAATGGTTGGAAAAGGGGGACACCTTCTTTTTCGCATTCTACACTATTCCTGGACTGGTGGGTTCCGCCGGTATTGCATTCCCGGGACGGACAATCCCGACAGAGGTCATATAGGGCACGTGGAACCCACCAATCGAAAGGGAGAACGAACCTATGGGCATACGAGCCAAAACAAGTCAAACTCGGGATTTTCAAAACCAAGTCCAAGTCAACGTCTAGACTCGAGAGGAGAGAGGGTCAAAAGTACATTTGGATGTACGAGATCGCAATTTGCAGGTAAAACCCTAGAAGAATTGGGCATGTCCTCTCCTCATTTTGAGTTGAAAAATCCGGCATGGCCTCTCGCCACTTAGTGGCGAAATTTCGGCATAACTCTTGTTAGTATGCGCTAAGAATTCGACATGGTCCCGCGTTGACACATGTCGAGAACGCGTCATGACTTCTTACGAAGCCAAGTCGAGAAATCGATATGTACCTACGTCGAGATATGTAGAGATCTTAGCGTGTACTTACATTTGAATTATGTCGTAATTCCGACATGAAGAGGGAGAGTATGCCAAGATTTTTTGGAGACGAAGCATGACTCGGACTTTGTGAGAAAATTTTGAAAATCGAGTTTGGAACATGTTTTGAAAAGTATTTTGCCAAAAAACCAACCGGTCACGGTAGAAAGTGTGTCACGGACAAGTGTTGGCTGACTCACTGGCTAGGAGGACTTTAGGCGCTCAAACGTCAGCGAAACACGTCACTTTCCGCGATGCCGTCCGTACACTCCCGGGTTCTAACTCTATGTGCGGGTAGAGTGCGAGTAGTGTGAAGGTATTTTCTAGGAAAATATATTTTTTTGCCTTTTTCCAAAAGATTTTTTTTTCTTTTTTTTTATGCAAAAGATTTTTTTTCTTCTTTTTTTTTTATTTTTTTATGAAGGGGATGAAGGGAAATAACGCACACACCCCACAGAGCACAATAATCATTGATCAATAATTTGATCATGGGGACTGCCCCACAATCACAACCTGCACCAGGAACAAATCCTGCAAATTGACCACTTATGTCGCGTGACACAGGACTAATGAGGTCAAATGTGTCGCGTGACATAAGGGGTCACATCATAATCTGAACAATAAACTGGGACCAGCCCCAGCCCCCAAGCACAATGTCATAGCTCAGCCACAAGCACCCTAATGCAATAAAGCAGGAAGCAAGGAAGGGGAGGAAATAAAGCAAAGCACCAAATGCATTTTATACACATATAATGCCATAAACAAAGAATACACAAATGAAGGAATTGAATGTTGAACAAACACGAAAGTTTGACCCACTTTTTGAAAACAGGTTTCAACATCCCCAGCAGAGTCGCCACTGAATGAACGCTCGCCGAGAATCGATATTTCTTTTAGAGTCGCCACGCCGTTTTTAAGGAAAACATTGAAAAACCTTTAAAAAGAAAATGGGTTCGGGGGTCAGGTTACGTGTTGGGAAGAACTTGAGAGTTCACCCAACACGCCTCGTCCGTGGACAAGTCTTTCTATGTTCAACATTCAAGACCATTCAAAAGTGTGTGCGATTGTGTGAGACGATATATGTAATAAAATGCATTTGATTCTTTGCTTTATTAATCAGAATGAGGGATTACATCTTGTGAGCCTTTTACTGTGGGAGGCCACATCCCACTTACAATTGATGAAACTGAATTACAAGGCAATGAGTTGAGACAGTCTGTCCAGGGCCGCGGATGTCATACGACACATGACTGCTCAGGGCCTTGGGTGTCGTATGACACAGGATTACCCAGGAGCGTGGATGTCGTATGACACAGGATGTCCTGGTCAGACTATCTCTACAAAGGGGGGTGGTCATGCCACCAATATTATTCTAAAGCTAAGAAGCTATCTAGAACAATGAAGAGACTGAGATAAAGAGTATTATAGGAAGGTCATAGGGTTTCAGTGACCCAATGTGAATGACCACATTTCTTGGGTCACAATTAAAGAACCCTCACTTCCTAACTCAAGCAACGATAGCAACAAATGAGTATTGTGGGAGGATCATATGGCGTTGATGGCCAAATATGAATGATGGGCCATCACCTCCTAACTCAGACAAAGGGGTAAACTGTGACAGTGAAGAGGCTGAAATCAAAAGAGTATTGTGGGAAGGTCATTGGGGTTTTAGTGACCCAATGTGAATGATCACATCTCTCGGGTCACAAATCAAAGAACCCTCGCTTCCTAACTCAGCGAAAAATGATCCAACACATTCGAACTCATGGGAGAAGGAATCGAACATTCGAGATGAGTGTGAATATGGATGATTCACACTCATCTTTGTGTCTAAAGCTCAGATAACATGAACCGAGCAATTTGTGTAATCAAAACACCATATTTAGAGTATGAACAACACAAATACAACACAGTTCAAACAATGCTTAGACAGAGCATGTGAACCACAATGTGACTGCCACAAGTATAAGCCGCTAAAAGCAAACCCAAATACGGATCAACGGATTGAAAATGAAGAACAGGGCAATGGCGGATTAACGAGTAAACCTGATGAGTAAGAGATAGAGATTACCCTCGTAGTGTCCACACTTCATATACCACGTCGGTATAGGAAGTCTTCAAATCGGCTTCGGGGCCGGTGGCCCGGAACGGAGAGGACCTACCGAATCACATGAGATGAACGGATTTTGGATTCGGACAATGAGTGAGTATGGCGTAAACGGTTTTGGGGTCTAGGTTGGAAAGCGATTCAAAGGGAGAGTTTGAGTTTGCCGACGAACTTGGTTCTACGCGAGCGAGGAAACGAACCGGAGGAAGCGGTCGTTGGTGAATGGAGATAGAGGAGACCCGTCGCCTGTGAGAGCCGAGAAACGGTGGCGCCGATTTGGAAAGCCCGCACTGGTTTAGATGGTTGAGGGCGATTTAGGATTAAATGGTGGTGATGGCGATTTAGGTAGCCATTGTTGTTATTGTGGAGGAAGAAGACCATTAGGGAGTTTTGTCGATCGATTTCGGTGGTGATTTAGGAAACCACCATGGGGAGGATGGCCGTTGTCCTTGTTGAAGGAAGAAGGCCCGATTGGGAGGAGAGAGGTCACCGTAATTTCCGATTTGAGAGAGAGATCCAAGAGAGAGAATTGTAGCTTAGGGAGAAAGCTAATCAAATCCCCGTCTTGAGAGAAAGTGGGCATTTATTGCGTATAGTGAGAGAGAGAAGTGAGAGAGAAGAAAATGAATTCCTTACTCCCAAAGAAGCGAACCGTGATCCCCCTTTGCAAAATGGGATATTATCCCTTATTAATACCTTGATTGGGAAATGGGTTGGGGTGTCGTATGACACCGGTTCGCTTTAGGCAAAATGGGCCGAAAGCGGGCTCAGCTTGATGAATAAATAATAAAAATTGGCCCAAAATGAAATCGATGGGCAGACCAAAAACACGAGTTCGGGTCGGGGTACTGCGGGTATGTTGAGTTTTCGTGACATGGACGTGATGGGTATGGGAGTGCAGAGAGGCGTGAGCGTAGAGAGTTCATCTGTATGGAGGAGAGGAAGTATGAGGCCTTTGTCGAGGCGGAAAGGCGAGGACACCACAAGTGTTGGCGCGGGAGAGCGGGATGGCCCGCTATGTCCTCCGACGTTCGGTGCACAGGCGGACTTACGTATGTCGCGGGGACTCTTCGAGGAGGAGGGTGTCGATGCCCGTCGAGAGGATGCTCACTGCTGCTTGCTGCTCCAGGTTGGCCGGATGCTCGTGAGTGTGCTTACCTCTTTTCCATCTTGGCATCTTTTACGTATTTTTCTCTTTTGTCGAGTATGATTGTATCTCTTTTTCTTGAAACGTTTCTTTGGTTGTTTGCTTGCGGAGGTCTCGGGAGATCCTTTGAGACGGCTGACCCGCCGCGATTTGTGGGGATGAGGTCTTTCGCGAGGAAGCTCGCGAGGAAAGGCTGTCTTGCGCAGCCTTCGCGGCACGCGGTGGCGATTCGACCAATGCGCTTCGAGGCGGTGCGCGGATGCTCCTTCGTTAAGTGCCGAGCCGGGCAGCACGGCGGAGGTGCAGAATTAGGGAGCGGCACGGCTTTGATGTGGGGATCGTCTTCGGGGCTAGAGGCCGCAGACCACTTCATCAGTGCTTTCCTCCCAGGATCGCGCTTGGGGGAGAGGTTCGTCTGCGCGTCCGCCCATGATCCTTTCACGGGTTTGATCCTTGAGCCTTGAGTGCTCGTACGATGAGGGGTCCGGTACTCGGCGACGAGGATGTGACGAGGCGAGTTTTCGGGATGCCTGATTTCACGTTTGTGGAGGTCGATGATGAGTCGGAGTAGGGCTCTTTTCTTTGTCCCTCTTTCCGTTGTTGTTTTTTATTTTTGTTTTGTTTAGCAATATACATTTTGTACTGTAATAAATCATTTGTATTTGCCTGACAAAGTATTTTTATTTGAGATGTAATGACGCATTTGTGATTCCACAGGATTGACCTAGGAATTGTTGCTAGTTTATTTTTACTTTGTGTATGTCGCGTGAAATTTGGGAATGCATTTGTGGTTATTGTATGGTGGCGGAAATGACTTTGTCAGCTTTTGAGCTTGATTTAGGGGCAAGGTCTGCCGAAGTAGTAGCTATTTTGCTAGTTCTTTGAAAATGTGGAGTCCAGTCGCAAGTGGTCCGCACGGACCATCTGCATGCAAAAGTGGTCCGTGCGAACTTGCCTTGCTTTTGGGAAGGAAATAAGAGCCACGAAAGTCCCGGACTTCCCCACTTCCCATTTGCTTGCCTTCGAGCTTTCTTCCCGTTTTCAGTAAAACTCCAAATTTACCATGGATTCTTTGTTTGTTTTGAGAGTTTTGCCAAGGCTTTTTGAAAGAGATGATAGCATATTTCCTTGAAGCAAATCGAAGCACGCGGATGAGGCACCACGC